>JARDUL010262786.1:0-15188 GCA_030265205.1 Dirona pellucida | reverse complement strand
CATGACTTACAATTTGACTCTTGGGCCACCCATTGAATAGACATGACTTACAATTTGACTCTTGGGCCACCCATTGACCAGCGTCCTATCAAAAAGGGTGTCATATTGTCACATGGGGAATGATCATAATTCTTATGGTACCCCCTGTCGACCCAGCAGCAAAAATGGATAAATGGGTACGCAGTGTTTGCGGTCAAGTGGCTAGGCTACTCGTCTCAAGATTGAGAGATCCTGAGTTTGAGTCCTGGCTACGAATGATGAGTCCTTGGGAAAGACTATTTGCACATTTTTACTCACTTAACTCAGGGGTGAATGAATACCCAGCTACAAGCAATGGAATATATTGTCAGTATGTCGTTAGTATGATGACCCTAATAGGCTGCTATACTGATTGCTTACCATGGGAGTTGAGAAGGTTATTGAATGACACAGCCTGCTGGGTGATTAATGATGTAACGTCTGTTAGTGTCGTTAGCCTGTACATGGACAGGGATACTGACTATAAAGCCATCTTCATCTTTACATCGAACTAGAAAAATTGGACCGGAAATCCTAGTCAAAGTACCACATTACGTCCTATGTCTATTACAATCAAGACTTGACACTTGATTACTCCAGCTCAACACTGAGTGTTAATTGTCGCTCGACAAAGGTCTTTGGTCGAAACGTCACTGTTTTGTGCTGTCAATCATTGAATCTATCTAATTGTCATATTCTATATTTTTACATATTATGTTGATTTGGGTGTGTCTCAATGTTTTATTTTTCCACCGAAACGTATCTATTTATTCTTTTCATTCTGTTGGTAAAAAAAAGTTAAGTCCTCAGGAGTGTTAAGGCCCATAGAGTCAGCGCTTATTCCGGTTTCCGTAGCGTGAAGGGGACAGAGTGAAAGTGACAGCAGTCTGGAAAGGATGCTGGTGTATCGTAGATTACTTCCCAAGCTGTTAGCTGGTGCTGGTATCCATTTTTAAACCTGGGTCGAGTGAGGCAATTGGAGTAAAGTTTCTTGTCCAAGAAAAACATCGAAATGACTGGGATAGGCTTGAAATCCACGATCTTCGCCATGAGAGTCTGCAGTCCTAGCCACTCGCCCATCTCACCTTTGTTGGTAAAGTCTACATTTTTCCTTGGTCATCCAATTATATCAACTTTACGCTGCGTCATTGCCCCAATGAAAGGTCACAAGGGTAGTGAAAGAACCAATGATGAACATAGCACTCATATGAGATTTGTTATAATTTAGCGTTATGTTTATTATAAACTGTACAAAAAGTCTTGGAATCACAGCTATGGTACACATTTACACGAAAGCTTGTATCCACTAACATTATTATGCAGGTGTACATAAACAGACACACTTACACTACTAACACACATTGTCATAAAGAATGACAAACACTTAAAGTTAGAGTCGTTTTTCTTTCGTCACGGAAGATCACGATAACATTCAGTCAATTCATGCACGCAGATAAACACACAAACAAATGTGAAACAATGTGTACTTAATTCAAACATGCATCAAATTTATATAAAACAATTCTAATTAAAACGAATCATTCCAATTGTCAATGGATAAGCAGTATGATAATGTCATTACAACGAAATATATTTCATGCATGTTATAGAACCAAAGAATACATTATTTTATTTCGATCAATATTCGGAAAGATACGTTGTTTTTCTTGGTCAGAAAATTATTTCTCGTAAAACGTGAGACCATAATTTTAAGCAATATTAAAAAGTTACATTTCATTTGCAGGTAAAAGATTATAATGATGAGACCTAGATATAAAAAAAAGTGAGTTCTTAAAAAAAAAAAATGAAAACATCGGTGTTAGTGTTATGTTGAAGGTGTGTCCAAAATTTTGGATAATACTTTATTGGTTAAAAAATTGAAAGAACACTTCCCAGCACATGCCACTTAGAGCTGCATGAAAAAAATTAAGAAAGTGGTGTGGATATCTCTTAGTATGGGAAGTAAATTTCTAACAATTTTTCTACCGGGAAATGACATAATAAAGTTATTTAGAGCAAGAAGCTTATACTTATAATATATAATATGGGATATCATATTTGGGTTGTAAGTGATAAGTTGATAGAAAATCGACAGAATTGAGCAAAAATGAAGTAGATTTTTTAAAAACTCTGGCCTGCAGGAACAGATGAAAATAACCGAAACTGAAAAGTTAATGCTGTGCTAGAAAACAAAAAACAAACCAATAGAAAAGATTGGCAAAGTGAAAGTCGCCACAAAAAAATTTAACATGTGCCTCCCTGGTTACAATAAACAATAGAGCTGCACACCAGAGTGAGGCCCCGAGTAATATAATAAGAAAATTGCATCAAAACTCCTTTTAAATATTCAACACCCTCCAGCTGTCCCTAAAGCAAAAAACCCTTAGTCCAGACTTAGTTCTGAGCACTATTAGTAGAGCATAGCTTTGAATGAAAAATAATATTTGCTTCAAGTCGGGATCAAAACTCAAAACTGATGATCAGGGCCTTGAAAAACAGGGTTACACTGCACACTGATGCAAAGGATCAACTTAGATTGTATTGTCTTCACAATCATTATACAAGACATGTTTTACCGAGCCCAACCTTTCATGCAAATTGTTTGTTTGCTGTATCTCATATCTATTATATGTAATAATATTTTCATGTTAAGTATAGACTATTATACACATTCATCCATAAAAAAATCGATTTTCAATCATTAAAAACATGATGAAGAATGACAGTCTCGAACAAACATTGCGCGTTTGCTCAAAATATTTCATACATGATTTATGTATCCTACAACATAGAGGTCCAGATCTCAGTAAAATTCTTGTAACACTGGACACAACAACTATGATGAATGTCACTAACATTTTCTCATACTCTAGCCTTTTAAATTGACAGTACCATTTGTCTGGATGCAGTCTGATGCTTGACAGACTTTGAGACCAAACCATTTTCACGATTGTTGAAAACATTAGCTGAATTTATGAAAATCTTAAAATGCACGTTATGAGTTGTTTTAAAAATGAAATGAAAGTTTAACGTACCAACAGACAATATTCAAATTTCTTTGTTGTCACCACGTTTCACTTCCATCTTCTTGTCCATCCAAGATCAAGTTGTATCAGAGCATAGTATTGTAAATTCACGTTCTGTTACGAGTTATAATATTATAACAAAATTCAACAATCGTGAATATATAACACACAGGTAGAATATAGAATATGCAATGAAAATGAAGTTGAGAACAAAGTAGAAAACTTTGTGACTGAGAAATGATGCTATATATATATATAGTATAGTAAATTGATGAAACAATCATACCTTAAACATATTTAAAGAAATAAAAAGAGAACTGTTCTATGTGAGACAATAAAGAGGTGCAACAATGATAATAATCATAATATATAAAAAGAAAACAAAACATAACTAGATAGCAAGCATACATTTTTGTGTTTTGAGCATGTTAACGCATAGGCAAGTCATTTAATGAATGCTGCTCTTTGACTGAAATTTACAATGACTTATGAAGTGATAGTGTTTGTAGTATTCCCCATCGTTGGAAAAGAAGCTTAAAATTATCTTCAACAGTCATTTTAAGTACAAAATGATAGCGTACGAAGACCTTTTCATCAATACTTGTGGACAATGCCTGTACTGTGGATGTAGCCTAATCAGCCGTACAGTAATGATTATAAACATAATATTATATTATAGATGCTTGGTAATATTTATCACAAAACAAACAGTACTCACATGTCACAGAGTAATTGAAACAAACATTAATGCTCCCTATTGTTTAAAAAAAATTAAATATAGGCACATACAGGAACCAGTAACGTTTGTAAGACTTTACATACAAGTTTTCTTTTTACATACGGTACTAAAAGACAATCATTATCATCTATCTGTCAAAACACTTATTCCTTTTATAAATGTAAAGAAAGAGATTTACAAGTACTTTATCGTTTATAAATGTTACAGACACACTAGTAAAAGGAGAAAGCAGGCATGAAATAATGATGTAGTTTAATGTAATACAAACTGCGACTTTTGAGGTATAGTCTCATTCGTTGTTTATCTCTTGATGAAATCTAAAAATGCAAATGCTCCAAATGATAACAAAATAAAAATATTATAACCAAATACAAAAATCTACTTAGATTTTTAAAATGTGTTATAAATATTACTTATCACTATTTCTCTAAAACAGGATTTGTGTATATCCTCTTCTCAAGACTCAAAGAAGTCTAATTATTAGACATAATACATCTTCTGATTGAGTTTATTGTGATTTGGTTATCGTTGTACTCAAGCTCAATCTTTTGCCAGCATTTATCCAATATATCATTGAAGGAATTAACTTTCACGTTCCTATCATTATGCCTTATGTCTCCAGCTATAGCTCCAGTTGTATCATTTACATAATCTTTAACAGAAAAATAAAGTCTTTTACATATTTCACCATACCCGTCGTATGTTTTTATAGCTCAGATGAGGAGAAGTTCAAGAAAATATAATCAGCAAATTCATATCTAAATATATAATAGGATCCTGTTTAATGCAGCACCCCTTTACAATTTTACATAAACATGCTTTGTTAACTAAAACAAAAGACGTGCTTTGTCTTTGGATATCATTTCATCAAATTCTGATGTACAAAAAAAGAAAAGAAAAAAAGAGGGAACGATTCATGGGAAATTGTATAATATGAATATTCAATTATTGCTGCTCTTACCGTTAGGTAAATGTGGATTTGATTCCATCATAACAATATACATAATGGATTCAATGTAAGCATGACGACATCATAAGTTATATGTGCAATTGCCATGAGGCAATGTGGAAGCATCGATAACATGATTACAATCTTATTATTATTATAATTATAGCGATAACAAAACCAATAAAAGCTATTTACAATGCGAATAAGGATAATTTCAATGAATTATGAAATCTGAGCTTAAAGAAAGGTAACAATGCCCGTGCATCATGGTAAAAAAAGACACCTACAAAAAATACCCCACTGTTAACGAAAGAATGAAGGCAATACCAGCAAAACTTAATCTGTTAAATATTAAGACAAACACACTGTATACTGTATATATCTTACTATCTGCAAACACACGCACACACACATTATTTTTAACACACACACAAACACACACACGCACACACACAAACATAAACATTTACTGTATGTAAAGCATCATGCGCTTTGAATTGGCTAAAGTATCTACATTGAGTCAACTGTCAATTTTATATTTTTTTCCAGTAATACTAAAATCATCGTTTTGCATTATGGTAACTAAATCATGACATCATCTACTCAATACTCTGACAACAACGCGAAAAAACTCAATACTTTTCTACAATACTCTCCCACAGTCTTTGATAGCTGACGGATGTAAACACTTCTCTGCTGTATAAACGGGTTTGGATAACAAAACAAAACAAGTAATTTCAACAAAGACAACATAAATAAATATTTATAGCATAATCTCCCTTTTATATGGTTTCTCTAACTGAATTACACATATGTCATAATTCGTATCACCAAAGCCTTGCAAAGACCAGTTGAGTAAAGTTTATAATATGTCTTTCCTATGGTACTACACAGTTTGGAACACCTACCAGACAAGTGGTGGTGAAAAATTTATAGTGCAATATAACCAATGTTATTATCCTCTTATATCATTATTGTTGCTGTCATAATCAACATCATCATCATCACCACCACTACCATTACCATTACCGTCATCATCATCATCATCATCCTCCTCCTCCTCCTCCTCCTCCTTCTCATCATCATCTTGAGATTTTTTTGAAATGATCATTTCAATAGATCATAATAGCATACGTTCTTATTTGTTTATTGATTGTCCAAGCTTTTTAAGTTTGTTATATCATCCCTGTCCAGGAAAACCGTAGTGTATCAAATTTTCGAAATTGTCGAAATGTTATATTCTATCATCCTAATTCCCCGCTGATCGAACAAGCTATGTCCCCGTCAATACCTAATGAGTTATTAAGGATTTTCTAAACGTCATCAGTAGGTATATTATACTTCATATACCTGCAAAATATAACAATCATTTAATTTTACTGAAATGTAGTGATTTTGCTACAGTTTTCCCGGTACTGAACCCATGCAATCTTAATAAGTCCCACACAGCAGGAATCTTTCCCAGATGTCAATTGATGAACTTTGATTTTGTCAGGATGTTAATCATCTTCTGGAATGTTCTCTTAGCCTGACTTAACTTGTTTGTCATCAACATAATATATTATGAATTGACTGATACAAAAACATAATACCTATTTTTCCGACCTAGAGGCATAACATGTCAAGATACATTTTTGTTAACAATTTCATTTCAATCATTTGCATCTTGGTCATAATATCTTGGACAGATTGGACGATGAAGTAAAATGAGACATGTTTGATTCACCCAAGAACTGGAAATTTGTCATGGAAATTTGACGTACGTGTTTTATTTAAATTAAAAAATGTTTTTATTACAAACAGTAATAATTGTTTAAAAATATGGTAATATGATGAAGAATCAGGAAACAGCATACATCAACATCGGGGAAGCTCAGAACTATACGCCACGCTTAACCTTTATCCATAAATAAAACCAGACTTTTAAGTAGCCAAATAAATTTTTAAAGGACAAAAGAGCCCATCAGAACAGGCAAACTTTAAAAAACTTGACATGTCTTTTCTGTTACTTTTGGGTTTCCATTCAGCAAAACTAACAGTGTAATGAAATACAAAATTCAACAAAGAGACAGTTTGAGTATCAGTATCAGCTGGTAAAAATGGAGAAAAAGGGATTATTTAACTGATTAAATTGCCCTCACTACAAATTATGTTTTGGTGTGTACAGTATTCAAATGATAAAGGTGTTTCACTTTTTAAAATGAATAATTACACAAAGGACATTATGTAGTGCACCATTTTCATTTGAACATTGAACTAAATAAAAACCTCTTTTTGAATATCAACACCAATCATTCTTTTACAAAGAAAATAGTTGTATATATGTTCTTTAACACATTCAATGCCAAATTTGATATATAATGAATGCTACTATTTGTCTAATAAAAGTAACTTAACCAAAGGATCTGAGCATCGGACTTGCATTCAATGGGAAATCCTAGATCCAATTCTAGAATTCCCGAAAGTTCTAGTGAGTATATAAGGTCAGTCTTTGCTACTAGCAGCACATAAATTCAAACTCTGAAACATTGAAATATGGAAATATACAGCGGTAACGAAGCAGTTTTGGAAGGACAATTAAGAGTACAAATGATGTTTCAGGTTTTCCAATTTTCAATGAAGAGAAAATGATATAACCTTAAATGCCGGTTGTACCTATTGTTAATCATTCTGTTTTAGATACTGCATCTCAACCCCTGAATTTTTCCATTTGATTTATATTCAGAAATTCACACATTGAGAATGAAATAACTCATCACACCGTGGATCACATTTGGCCAGGGCAGCAACACACTACCATCATGACAAGTGTACAATGTTCTAGTACATACATTCATTTCATCATATATTATCAAAAATATGCAGCAATGGCAAAATGCAGAAATAACTTAATTTAATATAAGGGTTCTTCAATTTTACGCAGATGGACGTAACATGGACATGGCATTTAATCTCTCTCTAAAAATACATGACATAAATTAATAATATATAACTTGTTGAGTTCATAAAATTATTCAATAGTGTTTTAATAAATTACATGGATTTACGGTATAGAATATGAATTTATAATGTTATATATAAACTAGATACATGTTAACAACAGCAACAGTAGTAATAATATTAAAACAGACTTAACCTAAAGCCATCGTCATACCATGGACACCTTTTGACATCTTGGGCTTTGCGTCGTTGATGTATTATTGTGATTCTCGTTCCCCATGTTATTTCCGTCATTCCTGTCCTCCATGAGCAAACGGTCCGTCGTGTTACAGCCTGTTGGAGCAGACACATATCGGACCTCAACATGGTCATGATCAAGAGGTGCCCGGTCTGTTCGGAATTTCCGCCGATGATAAAAGCCGCAGATGAGAAGAATGATACAGAAGAAAGAGGAGATGGAAGTACCAATAGCAATGTGGAGGATTTGAATGCCTGATGAATTTGGACCTAGATGAAAAAAAAACAAAAAACATTTGAATTAAATATAGAAAAATTGTATTATGTTTGAAGGTTCAAATAGTCAAACAAACATTAAACCCATTATTTGAAATGGTGTAATGTATTATTGGTGCCAAGCACAAAATCCTAAGTTTTTAACATTATGTCATTTAGCAAACTTAGAAGAATCAATAAATGGCGAAATGAATGTAGAAGACAATTAAAAACATAATAACAGAAAAAGTCAAAAGAGAAGAAGAGGAAAGTATACGTTGTTCGTTGGTGGGGATCAAACCTGTGACTGCATCACCACATTGGCGATGGTAATAGATAATTTGATTAAAAAAATAATTATACAGCGCACATTCATGATCATTACTATTCATATTCTATGGCATATATACTATGCTCTTAACAAAACAATTTTTCTTTTTAACTCCATGATAAGCATGCAGTGTGAGCTAGCTGTCAGGCATATCACCAGACCATTAAATTATTCATTACTTTGATTTGTAGCTGAGGGTGCAACCAGCTTCTTCCCAGGCCAAAACAGTTGTATGTTGCATCACTGATAGTGATAGTTATACATGTTTACTTATATTGGGTAATCATCAGCAAGTACATCCTTTAATCAAATAAAAGGGTTCTGGGTGTATTACTTAGCAAAAACCTACATGAAACAAATTACGATGGATAAGCCCGTATCCTAGGTGAAAAAAGTTCTAATGCCATTACTGAATTTCCTAATGAATGGTAAAGGAAAAAATAGTTAAGTTTGAGTTATAAGATTTGAGTATGAAAATGGTAACTACTGCACCAAAGAAACCAAATGATACTAAAAGTAAAGTAAAGAATTGGGGTACACCATACATTAAATAATAAAATAACATTTTCATGTATTGCATCTCTTAAATAAATGAAATTAAAAAGGAAAATAATAGATTGAAAAAAAAACTATCTTGATTGTGGATTATAATGCATATTGTACCACTTTATGCTGATCAAATTGATACGTCAAAGGATGTAACAAAATAACAGCATGTTTGGAAAATTTAATGTACTCAATAAGAATTATATGAAATGAAATATTAGTTTCCCTTTTAGCTACGATTATTGTTTTAATGTAGTATCGTCTCCAACAAATCATGGATGTTACAGATTTATTTTGATTTACAGTCTCTGTCAGCACCCCCAAATCAATTATTAATGACTGGGAAAAGGAAAGATTAGCTTCTCTAAGAATATAAAAATGTATGCAAAATGGTTAGGGACAAGCAATTTGCAGACAAAAGCAATGATTATTCTATGGGATGTTTTGTGACATTTTTTTTAAACAATAAAAGAGAACAGAGTATTCATTTTTCTTTGCCTCAGTGCCGCGACAGCCTATCCACTCGCCTTGTCTTGCTTGATTGGTTTTTGAATTCGCTGTTTCCATTAATTTTTCACTCCGTTTACCAGTTTTCCACTTAGACATTTTGTTGGTTAAATTATTTCCCACAGTAGGCCTAATGGCCAAGAGATTAAGTCGTTCTACTAATCACGCAGATGGTGGGTGTTCGAAAATTAACTCTCATTGCCTCCTACAATGCAGCGCTGCACTGCGGCTGATGCATGGGATATTTCGGTCTCTGTCTGAAATATTACCCTAATGACAAAGGGCCCTAGTGGACAAAATAAAGTCAATTTTCATTTAAAATTGTTTAATTCTTTTTGTTTAAAAGAAAGAGAAGCACAAAGAGAAGAGGTTAACAGCAGAAAAGATTGTTAAAATAGGTTACAGACATTATAAGTGAAATCAATTTAACATTAATTTAACCAACGCACAGTAGAAGTATAAAGAGAATGAAAAATGTATCTGAAACACATTCAAAGTGAAGAGAAATGAATCTTTAACCAACGCACATTGGGAGTGAAGGTAGTTTACATGATAACCAACACACATTTGAAGTAATAAGAATCATAAAACATAAAACCAACATATGTTCAAAAGTATTGAGAAATGGAATGTTATAAAGCTTAATATTATATATATTAAAAAAGGACAAAACAATCCAAATGGAGTTATATTGTATGCTTGTAAATAAAAAGATGATACAAAAATCACTGAAATGTTTATTGATTTCTCGTTGCCTATTCATACCACTAAACAGCTTAATGTTCAGCTCTAAATGGCACACAAGGCACTAACATGCAAACCTGGATTTCCATTCTGAAAGATTCAAATCTGCCTGTAGACACCTTGACCACCATGCAAGATCAAGAGCAGAGCGCACATGGAAACTCTTTATAGATCTTTATAAATCTAAAACAAGCATTGTGTGAAAAGCATTCATTGATGCCAAGAGCAACAAAAAATGATGTAAACCTTTTCCTGAAGCGTTATTTTTGGTTTTAGGATATTTTTTAAACGTGTATTTTGTGATAATGAATATGGAGCGAGTACTGGCGATATTACAGATGGTCATGTCTATTTTTACACTACACACCATTGGCTTCAGCAGTTCTGCTTTTCTTTTTTGATATTGATGTACAGATGGAATCAGAAAGGGAACTAATGCAGCAATGCTAATGTGGTGGACAGCCAGCTCAATCATCATTCGAGAGGCTGTCTCTAAGTAAAACAATAGGAGGTAGTGCTAACTCAAGCACAGCTTTGATCTCCTGCTTAAAACCCTCATTTTCCCATTCTTCTGCATTTCTAGCATTGTAGTACTTTCTTTCTTTTTTTTCTCTTCATTTATGTATGTATTTTGTGTCTTATATGTAGCAAGACAACCCTTTTGATCATGAAAGGGAAATTATGACATTTGCATAATATATTGAGGACTTCACAAAACTTGAAAAAGAAAAGTCCCTGAGTCAAGGTGTTTGCATGGCTGGAATCTATCCTAGAATCTATCCTAGTTTCACAAGTGGCAGCTGGAATCTATCTTAAAATCTATCCTAGAATCTATCCTAGTTTCACAAGTGGTAACTGGAATCTATCTTAAAATCTATCCTAGAATCTATCCTAGAATCTATCCTAGAATCTATCCTAGTTTCACAAGTGGTAGGTTGACTCTGAGACAAAAAGTCTCAAGAAAAATAAAAACAAAAACAATCTCTTAAAATCTATGTCCATCTTACATTCAATGATTCCTTTAAAAAGTATTTTCCTCACTTTGACATATTATGTACACAGGATAACTACATGAGATAGTATGTATGTATCAAGGAGAATAAAAGGGAAGAAGGAACTGATTACAAACAGTGAAAAAAATATGCAGTGCCTGTGTGAAGGAAAGCTCAGTCAGTTGAGCGGTTGACTCCTATACGTGGTGTTGTAAAGGCATGGGTTCGATTCCCTCTCTTGACAACCACTTTCCTCTTTTTCTTTGTTCCCAAGTATTGCACATTTTAATGTCGAGACATGTCTAATGTAAACGCAAAGCCAGCGATGTGATGAGTCAAAAATTCAAGACAGGCCTGAGATAAACCCACTGTCTTTACACTCTCCTATTCCAGTCTTTCTTTCTGGCTCTCTATTCTTCTCTTACTATTTTTCTCCCGGGTCAAAAGAAGAATATGGATTGACCATATTTTACTAAATCATAGATCATGTTAATGACATCATAATCGTGTCAATGACGTCACAATCATGTTAATGATATCAAAATCATGTTAATGACGTCACAATCATATTAATGATGTCACAATCATATTAAGACAAGTGGGATAATAGTGTGATTACTTTGTGATTATTTGCAATTCCGTTTAGTGAAAGTTACATGACATGTACACTGTTGCATTCATTTTATGCCACAGGAAAAGACAGGGATTAGTATATTTTAGTAAATAGGAATAAAACTAGAAAGTGAATTTTCAAAAAAGAGATTGCTAAGAATGGGGGTGAAATATGAAGTAGAGAGGAGAAATCATACCAGCCATCTCTGGGCCTAATGCGAAAAAAATAAATAAAAAAAAATAAAAAAAATCAGAAATACAATTCAGGTAGTATACAAGATGCAATGTATATAATATAATATAACATAATATGTATGTATACGTGTTTGGGGTACTTATCTGTTATAACTTTTCCATTAATTTCATCTGAATCAAAGAATTTAATACAAGCTGTCCATTATAATGAGACCTTCAGAATGCATATAAATTCTAAAATATAATGACAGTTGACAGGACAATGTACTCCTTTTCTCACCAGACTTGGCTATGTAAATGAAAGAACTTAAATAAATAAAAAAATCTAAATAAAATTGTACACTATCTTCCTCCGGAAAATGTCATGGTTTTTTTTCTTCTAAAGGTTAATTCAAACACTATCTTTTCATCAATAAAAGCTTTTGAAATATAAAGCTTAAAAGTAGATGAATAGCATTTTTTATGACCATAATCTGCATTTTTAGTAATATAACACCATGCTAGTTTTAGCAGTTTAGAGATTCACAGGAGAGATATGGGTTGAATTTGAGCTGCTCATGCTTCATCATGCCAGAATATTAGCATGGGCTTCATTCTGTTCATCTTACCTTGGCTTTAAATTTAATCAAAGCCGTGGTTACAAGTTTATATGAAATAAACTAATATAAATGGATGTCATCAACGGTAGTAAAAAATAAGACGTAAATCTTGGAGCTGAACCTGAGAGAGAGGGTGTGGGTTAATGGAATTAGAATAAATAATAAATGGAAGGATTTGGAATACAGTTCATGCCAGTAGTTGTTACTAGGGTCACCATATCATGTTACGTTCGCCACTTTTGCCGAACACGATCAACTTTTCGATCCTCCGAACACAAAACAATTTTTCCACGAATAATTTTTTATATATCACTAAAAAGTCAGAGATTTTGTAACTTGCTGTATTGAACCTTTTGTTAATCTGATATGACTGACTACAGTTATTGATCGGATTCTGGGAACACAAAAAGTTTGTTTGTTTGTTTATCGAGTTCCCTTTATACCGCAATAAGCAGTGTAGGAGCCAGCCATATGTCAAGCTCTGAAAGGTGTACATGACAAATGGAAGTAAATCCAAATGTCAATGAGGACTTACACCACTCATCACCTAACACATGGCTAGAAAGACTCTGCATCGGGAATTAAAGATGAGCCCACTGCATGAACACAAAAAGATAATCTTAAAATTCCCAATCATTATCATTGTTTTATTGCTGATTTTAGACGGACAAAAATCACTTGGCAAGGTGATACCAATTATATTGCTCCAAAGTAACACCAATTTATGATTGCGAATCCCGAAAATCAAACCGGCAATAACTCAATGCAATGTGTCCATTGTTACGAGTTTTGGGTAAAATATGGTGTCATCCCTTTTCGTAACATCAGATATGGTGACCCTAGTTTGAACTCTATACATTCCTTCATATAAATGTGCACATAAGCATGAGGCTGCAACTGGATTGTTAATAGTGAATAATAATTTTGTAACAAAAATATAAACAGCCACCATGAATATTCAACCTCCAGTGCTAATCAAAGTCAAATTCATTCATTATCACCATTATCATCATCATCGTCATCATCATCACCATCACCATCACCATCATCACCATCACCGTCATCATCATCATCATCATCATCATCATCATCATCACCACCACCATCACCACCACCACCACCACCACCACCATCATCATCATCATCATCATCATCATCATCATCATCATCATCATCATCATCATCATCATCACCATCATCTGCCTTCTAATAACAATACCGTAGGCTATAATTAATGTCTTTATCCGAAGGCTTGTGCAGTCTATAGATCCGGCTTGTGTTGTAAATAAATCAACAAGGTAAATATACCCCTTATAATCATACAAGCCTTGTATACAAAATTAGTCTGCGTTGAGTATTGATCTGGCATTGAATGTCCTGTATGGCATTGAAGATTCAAACATAAGTAAGTACACATGAGTGATACAAAGGAGTTTACTTATTTTTCTTTGCAAAACACTCCTTAGAAAGAAATGTTTGTTCCATCCAAGCCTTCCTTTTGCAAAATCATATTTTTTTGTAAAAAATTAATCTAAAGAAGCTATTCATAAGTTAAAGAAAACAAAAAAATATGTATAGTAATTTTGTGGTAAGGGAGAGCACTAGAATAGACACATAACTGAAATATATCAAATGTAAAGACAACAATAATTATTCAAACTTCAAAAGATAAAAAGAAGAGCTCTTACATTCGGTGGTTTCATCAGAGTTATCTCCCATCCCACAGTTGGGCTCTTTATTGCACTTCAGGCTGGGAGCTATACAATATTTATTTTTGGCACACTGGAATCCGGTGCAATCCACTGATAGAATGGGTGGTGGGTGTGGTGGGGTCAAAGGTGAAAGGTGAAAAGAGAATGAACAATTTAGAATTACAATTCTAAAAGAAATAAATGAACGCAGCCATTGTTACTTTGAAATGAAAAAAAGGAAACTGATGACCGTTCAATAAAAGCCAGTTAAATTTTTAAAATTAAACTAAAATTTAAATTCTTTAAATAAATAAAGTTTCGTTTTGCATCGACGTACCAAACAAGGTAGATTATGATCCACTTTTGACAAGCTATTTTACTGAGTAATACGGCTTTTATATCATATTATCTCTAGAAGTAAAAAGTAAAGTTCCCATAATCAATACACGTAGGGTGTCCAAGAGCACAGACTTATAAGGCATACGGCACAACGTTATATCTGCAATTACTAATAACATACATTGGTATACAGCTCCTTATTCAATTTGTAATTTTGTCCTTTTAACATGTTTTGATATGAAAAAAGTACTTCTTTACAAGTCATATATCAGGATGACATCAAGAGGAAGTTAAAATCTGATAAAACAATATGATTTGACAACTGTTTTCAAGGTCTTCTTAACTCTGTCACTGTGGGGTGGCCTGCAAATGTTTATGAACCGAAAAGTAAAACAAATGCCATCAACCTATATGTGAAATACATTGTAATAATAGCAATAGCTACTGCTATCACTGTCCTACAATATA
>JARDUL010262675.1:0-11705 GCA_030265205.1 Dirona pellucida | reverse complement strand
CCTCAGTCTCAGTCAGAGATCATTTCTATCCCATTAGATTCTTCCACCTCAGTCTCAGTCAAAGATCATTTCTATCCCATTATATTCTTCCACCTCAGTCTCAGTCAGAGATCATTTCTATCCCATTAGATTCTTCCACCTCAGTCTCAGTCAGAGATCATTTCTATCCCATTAGATTCTTCCACCTCAGTCTCAGTCAAAGATCATTTCTATCCTATTAGATTCTTCAGTCAGAGATCATAACAAGTTTAAGGGCAATAAGAAAGATGGGATGTTTTTCCGTTTATTCCAATTTCTAGATGGCAAGTATTCTTACTCAACAGGCCAGAGTTTAAACCTGCTGTGCGCATCATATTATTGATATTATTAAAGACAAAAATATTCTGATTTCGCAGACATCACTCTATTTTGAGACGGTAAAAAATGGGACATGTGTATACCTGAAAGTAGGAGTGACCATTGTGCCGATGTTAGGCGAGTTTGGTGGGGTGTGACCTTCTTTGATAGTTTTCTCCAGCATGGTGGGGGTGGAGGCGGGCGGGGAACTGGACAGGCCCATTGATGGCAAGGGCTCCTCTATTTCTACTGTTGGCAACATGGCATCAAGGAAATAAATAAATACATTATAACACATTAACTACAACGATCACAACCCTCTACATCTACAACTACAACAATAATAATATCATAAAATAAATATTTTTTTAAATAATAGTAATAAAAATAATAACAATGGTGGTGGTGATGGTGGTGATGGTGGTGATGATGGTGATGATGATGATGATGATGATGTGATGGTGATGGTGATGATGATGATGATGATGGCTATAACATTAAACACTTTAAACTAGCCGATCAGTGACCTTTAACCGATGACTCTCTCTACCCAGAGAGATAACAATACTGATAACATCCAAGCTAAACAACCACAAAGGACTTGACTTTAAAGAAAACCTTCTTGGACAAACCTGATGAGTTGAAGGCATCTAACGTGCCAATTCGAACCTCACTCAAAAACGGGATGAAAATGGGAGTGGCATCTTCGTCAGGCCTGTTGGAATGATACAATAATACTCCATTCAGACATGCGCCAGAAAGATATGTCATACACCACTGTCACTAAAGTAACTAATTCCTTTTTTCAATGTAATATAGTAATAGAATCATTCATCATGACAGTGTTAGCCATCTAAACTAACATTGACCCCCTAAGGAATAAAATAAAAAAAATAATTAGAAAATGAAACAGACATATCTGCATCAACTTAATAATAGATTCAACTTCTAATTTGAATCCAATTTTTTTCTCCTTCTAAATGTCCAATGTGAAATAAAAATCTAAAAAAAATATAAAATGTTTGTATTGTATAAATTTGTGACACCCAATTCTACCCCCACAAAATCATGTGAAAATTTCTACCAGTCCTAAAATCATTGTTTTCAATAAAAAATAAGAATTCTGAGAACTCAATATGAAATTCATGACACTAGAAAATTTTCACATTATTATAATTATCAAATTAATAGTTAAAAACAAGAAAAAATGTTATCCCTCTTGAAAAAAACTGCAACTATTCAGATTACTTGTAGGCCTACCCATAGAAATAGTAACAGTAGCAACGCATACTTTACATCAAATTTATCAAAAAAGGATTACCTTCTACCCCTGGCGTTCACCAAGGCCTCAGCAATGGGCATTTGATGAACACTGTGAGCTCCATTTAGATACTTGGAGAGGCGATTGATGATGTCTTGAGAATCTGATAAGGTGGCAATGACAAAGAGTTCATCATTAGTCTACTACTCTCTTGTAAAGAATCTCATTTCCAGACCTCAACAAGAAAAACGAAGCAATATCAAAAGTGGAAATCCGTTAGTGTGAACGACCCAAAGGTCATTCTTTTTTTTGGAAATGAGGTCATGAAGTGCCACTAAAATGTAATCAGAGTTGAAGCAAAATTTTACCAATATTTCGGTACTTCCACAATAGTAGTCAAATTCCTGGAACAGTAACCTAAATAACCTGTTCTATTTGTCTTTAGAGAATACCCATACATGTATGGCCACATTTGGTAATGAAAAACAAGTTTCAAAAAGATAAGATTTATGTAAGATGATAAATCTAATTAATTCTGTAAACCACAAAATATAAAACCCAACAAAATATTGCAAATTGATGAAAAATTTAATAATGTTTGATTAATGCAAGTGTTGTTTCTTGCTGGCCCCTTAACTTGAGAATGGACAATCTCAAATAAGATGAGAAGGAATGTCTTATAAAGATTCCTTTGATATCAAGGTAAAGTCAAACTTTACTTTCAAATTCTGGTGTAATACTGCAATATTATTATCAACCTTTTAAAAAACGAATTCTCTCACAACCGTTAATAGGCAGTCCAGCCCTGGCTAAGTACAGTGGCTCAGAGGAGAAAAGAGGATAAAGAGGATGACAATAACAAGGTAAAAACAAAGAGTGAGCACTAAGACCATAACAATGAGGTGTGAAAGGTGAAAGGTGATGGGGTCCTGACCTAATTTGAGGGATTCTGGCTTCTCAAAGGTTTCCTTCCATTGGGTGTCCAGGAAGAGGGAGGCGTACGTCGTGTCAACGCTGGCCAAGTATTTGCCAATAAGGGTGGGACCTGGTCACAAAGTAACACAGTTAGTATACATCTAAATAAAATGGATGAATTTGAAAGCCTTTCTCTCTCTCTCTCTCTCTCTCGCTCCCTCCCATCCTCCTTTACTCCCTCCCTCCTTCCTCCTCTCCCCCCCCCCCCACTCTCTCTCTCTCTCTCTCTCTCTCTCTCTCTCTCTCTCTCTCTCTCTCTCTCTCTCATCTCTTCCTGGCAACCCATTTGACTATTCAATCATGAGGACTTTAAACATTAAAAGAACTCACCAAAAGGTACGACGAGAAATTTGACATAGGTCTGCCAGTCAGGCGATTTGTTTGAGAAGTGTTCCACGTATGGCCTGAGCACAGTGTTGATGTAGGCGTCACTTCCCACCACGCCCACTTTGATGGGGTCTGGGGTACGGGCATTGCTGTTACAGCTGGGAAGACAGGAAACACATGAAAAGGTTAACAAGATGAGATGACTAAAACTAAATGATGACCACATCTCATAGCAGATGACTGGTTGAAAAACTCTTTCAAACCTTGATTCATTATAATAAATGCGTTTGTACATTACATATTCTCTATTCATAATTGAAGTTGTAGATAATTTCAGACACTTTATAAAATGACGGTGAGATTTAAAATCCACACATAATACGTGGGAACTGTCACTAGTGAGAATTCAGCTCTGAATATTTTCGTTATAAAGGAATACAAAATGCAAACTTACAATTTCTGGATCTTTGTGACCAGGAAACACATGGCTGCCTTAACGTCTGCCTCGGTGCAGGTACAAATGAGGCGGAGTTGCCGGTCTTGAACCTTCTGTGCCAGCATTTGGCCCTGCCACTCGCACGTATTGACCATGAACACTGAGTGTGGAAGGTGATCGTCGGCTGTGTCAAACACTGTACTGAGCTGGTCCAGCAACGCTTTGCGTGGCTGTCAAGGGTTTCAATTAAAAGATTGAAACGGGAGAAAGAGAGAGAGAGAGAGGAGAGAGTAAAAAACCGAATTAGTTGAGGAAGGTAAAGACCATTTAAATTTAAAGTTGAGCAAGAGGTGACGCGTAATGCAAGACAAAAAAGACATCACGTAAATGAAAAGCTAAAAAGCTTCCCAGACATCAAGCACCAAGCTAATGCAGCAGCAGCAGTCTCAAGTTGGAAAATATCAAGATCAAGCAATTAGTTTAATATCAGTGTGATGAAAAAGTCTTTATAAACCCACCATTTGATTAAACTAGTCAAATTCTACTCTCAGATACACATTTACCATTTAAAAGATGGGATATTGTAAGTCTTAATGTCTTAAATAAATTTAAAAAATTTAAACACCAACCAGTGTTCCCCAAACTATGTAGTTAACATTTTTCTTCTCCAAGTTTTATGAGTCCCCATTGATTTTTAAATCTACTTTCTGTTCCCAGAAAAACCTGAACTATTTGAGGACCCCAAATGTAAGACATAACAAAGACAAAGAAAAGAAGAAACAAAGATAAATAGAATTCAATGTGTGATAATTCTTATCTTTTAAATAGAAACAAAGAATGCAAAGCTGTTGACCTAGTTAGTACCATATGTGCCATTTGGAGCGATACGGCAATAGAGTGCGAGATCAAAGGTTAGGATCATGAATAAGTTGAAATGAAGAAAATCAATCAAAACATTTTAAAGGATGGGGGCAAGGGCCTCCAGATGGATATCTTTCTTTTTTTCCCCAATATCTTCTCAAACAATGTACAGTTCATAGAACAATCAGATCTCTCCAAGTCAGATGACATTGCTTTGAGAAATATTTGACAATCATTAATATAATTCAAAATCCTTTTTTGAAGATAAAGGTGTCCACCCTTTAAATATTGCCATCAAAGTTTCACAATGAAATCACATAATCCTATCCCTCATTAATTTTACAAAAATGGAATTAGCAAATCCAAGACAGATGTCATTGACATAACGACCATTGTGAAGGACACATCAATGTTTATTACCATTTACCATTTAATATCATTTAAACTCTTCTCCCACATGCCCTTGCAACATTAATGAGAACAACCAGGTTTACTCGTATGTTAACTATATCACACATTTTAGCACTGAATATCCAACTGTGGTGGGATCTATAACATGAATGGAGAACCTGTATATATCTTTTAAAAAAGCTCTTCTACCCACATCAGGTGAAAATAAGATGTGTAATTGTGAAAAATGAAGCCTTTAAAAACATTGAGGAAGATAAGCCAAATTTCAAAAAGTACACATTGAAAAAAAAAGTGAAATTGATTGATCAATGATCATAATTTATCCTATAATAAAATATATCTCTGCTTATAACACTGCTTATAAATACACACTTTAAATTAGTTAAAGCAATATTAGCTCTTTTATTTTGAAAACATTGAAAGCCACATCCAAAGAGCAGTAATTTCTCAACACCAAATGATTAGATTTGATAGGAAAGTCATTAGTGTATTTTAAATAAATGGTGTAAAAAAAAGATTAGTAATAATTATTAGATAAAATTTTCAATCTTTTAATTCCACAATCTTACCACTGTTTTAACTTAAGCCTGTATCATTTTGTCTTGATTTAATGATAGAAATATGCCGTTAAAAATTAAAACATCACCATCATATAAGTAACTGGAGCATCCCTATACAAGTACAAATCCAAAGGCTACTTCACATCTACCTGCAACATTAAAGTAGTAGTAAATGGATAGTTTCAAATTTCAATAAAAAGGTAATAAATTTTTTTGGGCATCACAGGATGCTCTTTCTCTCTCTATATCCAGGGTGTCCAGCGAAAGTCCAGACTCAAATTTCCTACCTGGGATGCAAAAATCCTACCAAGCAAATTGAATGGATTTTGACCCGTTGTTACTCGACGCATCCATCGACACCTTGGAATTGGTGACGGAGACTCAGCGTACTGTATATGTGTGTGTGTGGGTGTGTGTGTGAGTGTCTTGGACTACAATAAAATTATGATGCGATTCACCGGTATGAATTTTCTCGTCATTTTGACTACTACAAAAAACTACTAGATCTAATGGATTTTTCTCCGGTTTCCTACCGCGGATGGGAGTTTTCTACTGTGAGTGGGAGTTTCCAACCGCAGTTAAGAATTTCCTACCACAGAGTGAAATTTCCTACCACAGGGTGTGAATTTCCGACCATTTCCGACCTTTCCGACCTAACCATGAAATTTCCGACCAATTTCCGACTTTCCGACCTTGCTGGACACCCTGATATCGCTCTATATCTCTATATATCTCTCTATATCTCTATATCTCTATATATCTCTCTATATCTCTATATATAACAAATATAATTCCTCACAATAAATACTTTAGAGATAAGATTGTAAAAAAAGTTTTAAAAAAGGATAAGCAAAACTGTTGAAAACCCCACCAAATATCATGTCCATATATTTCATCACAAACAAACAAAAGAGTACCTACAATACATGTAGTAGTAGTAGTTGAATATTAGTCTTTTATAGACAGAGTAAAGAAAAGCAATGAATCTCACCAGGTGATAACATTTATGACACATATCAAGCTACATCAATGATATTCAAAATATGCTAAAAACAAGCGAGCAGTTGTTGTTTGCGGCAAGGAAAGAGAGACGCTGTGAAAAGTAACTCTATTGACAGAAGCACAACAAGGTCGTTAGTGAGTGTTAGGCGGGTTAGCATAGGTTTTCCCCCAAAAAATTTAGAAATAACAGTATAATGGTCAAAAGAAGCAGCAATGGGGAAAAAACCCGTTAGGAAACAGCTTATTTCTTTTCTTTCACTGACCAGTGACTTGTCATCTCCTACACTACTTCTCCGATGACGTCTTAAGTCCTTGTGACTTTTCTTCTCTCTATATGAAGTACTTTGTATGTGGCTCCGAACAAACTCCTTTTGCTTGCTCCGTAGCGGGGAGTAGGCCCGCGGGGACGACTCACTGGCGCTGGCATTTTGTGAGTCAGAAGCGTCAACATCCAAGTCAGATAAACGCTTTAGAAATCAGGTGCGGGGTGGGGAGGGGAAGGAGGGAGGAGGGATAGAGGCAAACAGTCACAGGTGTTAACACTGAGTCATGCCATAAAGCATTTTGTATTTTCATGTGATCAACAAACAATTGGGGCCAACCATTTAAGGGAACATGATTCCCCGTTTACCATCCTCTGCATTTATTTATGATAACATTATCATCACAGTCACTTAGACTTCTTAAATCCCCTTTGCTTACCTTCACTTTCGTTGGTTATTTAATTCTTTGGTTATCACTGAATAATCTTGTGCAACTAGAAAACAGGAATTTACTATCAAAATTTTTGGCTGACAGTTTCAATTTGGTTCCTTTTTTACATACACAAAACATTTTAACGATAGTTGATGCATTGTCCTAAGCTAATGCTTAAAGTTAAAGATTAGACTATTAAAAATGTTGAAGTGAAAACACACATTTGGTTCTTGGTCCTGAACATAGCGTCAGAATATTCACCTATTTTTACAAACTTTAGTGATGGATCTTGCGTTTGGTTCTTGCCTAAACACATTCCTATAGATATACCTCATTAATTTGTGGTAGAAGACATAAAATAGCACTGAATTCCTTATCAAACATTGACTCCATAATACTGTCATAAACGAACTTTCTTAGCTTTTGAACTATATTGTTTTGTCACTGCTAAATTTAAGATTATGACTGGCTGTCGGGTTATACAAGTCCATTCTCGAGGCAAATGTAAAGCCTTTAGAGCATGGTGATGATCGTGAATAAGCGCTATATAAATGTACATTTACATTAGATTAGCAAACAGTTTAAATAGGAATTTTAGAGTTCTTATTTTTATCTGATCATTTCAGGAGGCCAATTGTTTTTAGATCAGAGTTAAAGTAGAGATGTTTGAAGTTCTGCCACACATGTTATGATATGTAAGTAGCAGGAAAAGTACAGAAGAAAGGTAACTCATGAAATTCTAACAGATAAGAAGCTCAAGTCTGCCTCACAAGTTTGCATGCATATTTTCATTGATTTCATTCCATGATATACATTGGAAAAAATAGAATTTTGTCAAAATGATTTTTCTTTTCTGTTCAGATAATATGAATAAATATAATACAAACAATGCTGTTCACTATTCTACTGGGAAGGAAAAAATAAATATAAAATAGAATTTATTCAAATTTGAAGAACATAATGGAAGTTCATAAAACAAAACAAAAATAAACGCACACACTCACACACAAACATAAAAAAAAGAAAGGAAAAAATATGAGAAGTAAAAAAAGAGGATTATATCACCCACGCTATACAGAGAGTTTTGAAAATTATGTAGAATAATTTTTTCTTTTACCAAAGGGCTCCATCAGACCATATCAAGGATAAAACTCCAGTTGACAGAATATCGAGACTTATCCATTCCTTTTACAAGTATGACAACTTTACAGTTATATCTTATCATCAACGCAAAAGCTGAGGGTAGCCGAAGTAGACAATGTTAGGTATGAGGAGAGGCGCACGGTTGTAGGAAGAAAAGCATGGAGAGGGAGGAGGAAGAGGAAAAGGTTATGAAGGGTAAATTTGTTTAATCTTATAAAGTGTTGATACAGGGCAATCGGACACGAACAGATACGTTGGTGACTTTTAAAATAAATTTCAGTGTGTCATGATGATGATAATTACATGACCTGTTCAATAAAAAAAAAAAGAAAATATTGATAGTTCAATCATCCAACTGAGCTATATATTGACGTTTACAGAGGTGATTATATGTGAGGATAAAGTGAGACGGATAAATAATAAAGAGATAATGAAAAAAACCAAGTCAAAATAATAACATACTTCCTGGCATAAAACGGGTACAACATTCTGTAGGAGAAGAGAAACGAATAATTGGGAGTAAATAATAATTAAATTAATGAACCAGACCCATTGGCACTGATGGGTAATCATGTCAATCAGTCAATCGAGTCAATCAGACGAGTCAATCAATCAATTGATCAACAAGAAATAAATAAACAGATAATTACAAGAACATAATGATAAAAAATGATTATACAATAAATAAATAAAATTTAAAAAAAGAGATGAGAAATAATAATAAATAATAATAAATCCAATGAATAAAGTAGTAGAAAGGTAAAATTATATTAAAACAACAAAACAATGAAAATAATGAATACATAGGATCACTGAATGAAATAGAGCAAATGAATGAGATGAATCTCGTGTACCACGAGGCTAGTGGCATCAAACCAGGACTGGGCAGCATTGTTGAGGCAAGTTCTTCCGTAGACCATCACAACACATCACATTATACAGATTCATACAGTGCAACTAAAATCAGTCTCTTAACCAGGTGTGCAAGTCTACCAGGAAAAGTGCATATGAACAAAATCACCCAACTTCAGTTTGGGCATAAATAAAGAAAAATAAATATTTCAACAAAAATCTAAATAACAAAAACATTTTTTAAAGGTTGGGGGAACTATTCGGATCTTCTCCAATTTTGCCACAAGATTGAGTCTTTGTAGTCAATTTTGTGACCGCCTTCTGTTAAATAATAATAGATACCATCAGTTGTCTTAAACAAACCTAATGTAATACTTTGTGCACAACATGCAGTAAAATAAATAAATAAATAAATAAAACTGACTTGACCCCTTCAGGTGACATGATGCACTGATCAATGTCAAAGTGGGACATGCTCAACGATCCACAATTCATCTCTCAATCTTAATAACAAAAAGTAAGTTAGGTATGTCTGTCCATGATCTTGACAATTTTAAACAAATGCTTGAATTTCATTCCGTAAAATGCTTCAAATTCCAATTGAAAAAATATTCCTGAAACAAAAAACAAAACAAACAAAAAACAACCCTCGAACTATGAAGACATGAAGAGTGCATTCACGACAGGAGGGTTGGGACAGACCAGACAGAACATGCAACAGATGGAGCCATGCCTAGGGGAACATTCACTGGGACATGTGGGGGACGGGGCGGAGGGGTGGGAAGGGTCTGATCACGTAGAGATGGGCATCCTGGCCGTGTAAAATGCTTTATGAAGAATTATATGAAGTAATTACAAAGAACCAACAAAAGTGTTCCCCCCTATAATGTGTCTGCACACTTTCCTCCTTTCCAGAAATTATGTCTCCCCTCCAATGCGACAGCAGTTTAGTAACTTTTGTCATTTTTCTATCTTTTTCTACATCATCAGTGTTATGACGGTGGTGATGCCTCAAAGCCCATTCTAATTGGCATACCGGTAATCAGCTGTAGACATTGATGAATGTTTATATATTCCACTTAACCACCAAAAACAATACGATGAGCTGAAGGTTCTTTACACCCCAGCCCCAATCACCTCTTTGATTTCTATCACTTAATACAGACTTAATACGGTAACGTTAATTCCAAAGGAGGGACCAACGTCAAATCTTAGACATGATATTCCCAGGTCCAGGCAGATAAATAGATGCTCAAAGACTCCTTGGATTCACAAAAAGACCCTTCCATCACAAAAAAACTCCTTGGATTCACAAAAAGACTCCTTGGATTCACAAAGAGACCCTTCCATCACAAAAAGACCCTTCCATAAAAAAAAGACCCTTCTAAGAACAAGTGGCGATCCACGTGAAAGCTTGATGTAAAATACTAATCAATTTTCTACAACCCGCTTTTCTCTGTGGGTAGCTTCATTCTATTCTTCCACGTAACTAATCCTGGAACGGATAAAAAGAGAAGTAGTGCTGATAGCACTTGTATTATTTTGTTTCATCATGTTAATTACAAACAACTCACTGTGTGGAGGTCTGAATCACTTCTTTTGACGGGGATTTCTTCTTGGGATCGGAATGCTTCCTGAGAAAGGGAAAAAAAATATATGTATATCATTAGACAAAGTCATGGCACGCAGGTTATAAGACAATTTTTTTGAAAATAATAGTAAAAAGATTTATACAACCCTCTACTTCGTTTAATACAATTTTCATAAATAATTTTGATATCAAATGCATTTCATGATCAGAGATCAAAGTGTCAATGAGTGTAGACATGGTTTTCTTCAAAGCAGACTTAATCCATCGTTTTTACATCGAAAAGGTGATAGGTTCAAGGCATTGAGTGTTCAAGGATAGAAAATTAAAATACGGTCTAGGAGACCAAATTACTCAGGAAGATTTTCAAAAAATAGAAATTTGATTTTCACCTGTGAGTGAGATTTAGAAGTTTGAAAAAGGCATTTTGCCATTTCAAAATACAAAATAACTGTGAAATGTGTCCGCTTCCATGACACGATTTAGCAATTTCTAACCACACCGTATGCTTACCTGTGAAGCCGTTTTTGGTATCTCGGCAATTCCTGGGGTTGTGCCTCTGTTGGCAAAGAACGGACTGTGGATAAAGAAATGAACAAAGAAACATAAAGAGCGATTCCACTCCTGTCCTCTTTGACTGAATTGTCAAGGTGTTTTATTTCAAGACTATTTATTGGGTCGGGATCCACATACATTTAAGGACATACCACATAACAAACATGTCTAAACACTTCCACCCAGAGTTTGGCAACGCAAGGAACATGATTTGATGTTCTGTGTGGGCCAACTCGTTTCGAATCATTATCATGTTATGTCTATTCCTCCACCATCACCACGGTGACTGACTGAGGACCTACCGTAGTTTTGGCTTGGGGGTGGACATGACACTCATGGTGTCCAGCTCTGGCCCTGAGTCTGAGTCGTCCAGTTCATCAAACAAATCTTCCAGTGGGATGGGAATCTGGTCGTGGTCAGCCTCTGAATCTACCAGGGCCTACGGAAGAGTAAACGTGAAAGAGTGTTCATGGTAAACTGAAAAGTTGTAAGACTACGTCAAGTCATAGTGATTCCCCCCCTCCCCCCAAAAGCCTATAGTTCAACTTTCTTTTAAAAAGTATTATTATTATTGCAATCACCTATATATGAGCACCAGGGGGCAGGGATGGAGGGAGGGAGGGGGGAGAGAGAGAGACAGACAGAGAGACAGAGAGAGAGAGAGAGAGAGAGAGAGAGAGAGAGAGAGAGAGAGAGAGAGAG
>JARDUL010262454.1:2960-15201 GCA_030265205.1 Dirona pellucida | reverse complement strand
TAATAATAATAATAATAATAATAATAATGATAATAATAATAATAATAATAATAATAATAATAATAATAATAATTATATTAATAATAATTATAATAATAATTATAATAATAATCATGACTATAATAATGATTGTAATTTAAAAAATATAGTCTATTTAGCACTTAAAAATAAAATATAAATAGAAAAAATCTATAAAACCCTCACATTAAGATGTGAAAAATCGACGTCTTTGTGCTACAGAGATAAACATGAGATTAGAATAAATAAGAACTGCACATAAGTATAATCTAAGACTGATATTTATAAAAAAGGGGTGTTTCTACATATTTTCTGGATATTACCACACTGCTCACAATAAGATCTCCACTAACAAAATATATGTGTGACAAAGAACAAAACTATTCTTTCTTTTCTCTAGAGTGAGCAGATGAGTTTTTGAGTTGAATGTTGCATACAGAATAACAACTAGGGTCATCTATTTAAAGTTAAAGATTCGATTGAGCCACACTGGTATTGCATTGGTTTTTACAACTACAAATAATATCAATAGGGAATATTGATGATGCATAATCTTTTTTTTAAACTGTCATTGCTTTATTGCTGCATCTAGATGGACGAAACTCATTTTGAAGGATGAGTTGCACCAGAGAAATGAAAATTTAACATTAAGATCCTGGGAGCAAGCTCAATGCATTAGATCCATTAACCCATGAATCATGCTGGAATAAGAATCTAAATCAAACACATCAAGAGAGAAAAAAAATGCATCATGTATGACAGAGTAAACTTTGAACAAAGATTGTGTACAGCAGGTAAAAATCTAAATTATATGGACAGACATTCTTTCATTTTGGACAAAATGTCCATTAACATGTTACACTACAAATTGATAAGAAAGTCAAATAAGGACAAACATCTGAAAACACACACAGCTGACCTAAATACAGACACAATCTTCTCAATAACTTTTGTTTTGCATTTAGTCATTGAATATCATTTGAGATATGCTAAACATAATTTTTAGAAGATCTGCTTTGATCTGCTTTGAAAAAATAGACATTAAGATCTTTTTTTTAAAGATCATCCTCAAGTAAAAGTCGACAACCTTTTGTAACATTCTCATTCATGTTCTGCAGTGATTATGGAATTTCTCATTAACAATCATTGTTTTGGAAGATAATCTTGATATGTTGTATAAATGTTTTATTTTCATATAAAGTGTTTCATTATGATTGCGTAAATATAGTTGGTGCAAAACACAGAATATTTTGTCGTGTCATGAAAAATAATATCATTTGTATCATAAGGATTCAGCAGCTGATAAATCATGATTCATGAACTTGTGTAAATGTGGTTTAAAATATATATGGTACAGGAAATACCTTCAATCTTGATTTCTTTGAACACTTTTTCTTCAAGGCGTAGGAAATAAAATATTACTTTCACACAATAATGCTCATTATGATTGTCTTTCCCGAAGTGTTAAAAATTACAAGAAAATGATAACCCTAAGCTCATATGAACATACTATATCCTGCCAAATTGTCACACCTGCCATAATAAACAAATCTGCCTACTTTTTTTTACTTTCTCTGCTGCTTATTCAGTCAAAATGAACACGATTTGAATCAAAACTTTATCAAGCACCGCAAAACAATTAATCATGCACATCCATTCATGTAAATTGTAATGCACACTTTTTAGACGCATGTTTATCAGTGTAGATCATTGGCGCAGTATGGACCCCCACCCCCCTTTCTGGATTTTTACTCGCTAGGTTGATAATCAGGTAGAATGCAGTAATTGTTACAGAAGATATGAGATGCATCTTTTACATTACCAACCAAATAGAAATATAAAGATATGTATTCTAAAACCTAATAAACGCTGCAAAATGAAAACCCTGAGTAAACTTCCCCAATGGTTGTTCAAAACAAATGCTTCAAATCAGTTGGTATTTTTTCAAAGTGGCGCAACCTAAAAATGACATCTTTGCTTTGTTTATCAAGCTCTACATTTTTCTCAAAAATGAAAATGGACAGTGAAGCAATGTTCTCTCCTTTTCACCCTACTATTACCTGAGACAATGTGACTAGTATTTGCAAACACTGAACTTGAAAAATAATAAATCAATACTTTGAACAAAATGACACAAAAAATGAGGACTAAAAAACACGACACAAACAATTTTAATTTTGTCAGAAATGACACAGTTTCTTGCTTCTAAATTCATAAATAGATGGTTTACGATATCATATCATATATAGGTGGGAGGCTTGAACTTTGTAAAGTATAACTTAATTCCACCAAAGGGAAAATAGATAATCAACTGAAATTTTCCAAGTAAACAGCAACAATCTGTTTATAATCTGTTTCAAAGAGAACAGGTAAAAACCTTGAAGATTTAATGAATGGCTTACCCGTAATCTTTCCTTCTCCAATTCATCCTGATATTGGGCTTCCCTCTGCTGAGCAAGGAGACGATGCCGCTCCAAAGTTTTCATTGCTCTCTCATCTGATCCCATGTTGTTACGGAATTCACAGAAAGGAATCCAGTGGGTGAGAAGTATTCTAAAAGTGGCCAACTATGGAAAAATACAAGTTTGAGTGAGCATCATATTCAATTGATATATAAACAGCCGTAAAAAAAAAAAAAGTTATATATCAAACAAAATAATCATTTTGATGCCATATAAAACTATGTCAACTGGTTACTGGTGGCTGGATAGAATAAATGAGACCATCCCAGAAGAACTCTGAGAGTCATAATGATACTTGCCCAGTGTGTCAATAATAGAAGATGTACATTTCACTAGAACAGAAATATTAGTAGCAGTTCTTGTGCGAGGTGCAAAAAAAAGTTATTTACCATTGCCCCACATAGAACAATTTGACCTGTTATTAATATATATCTAAAACCATAAAAAATACATCAAATTATCAAAAATATAATTGAAACTATTTTTATCCATAAAGTTGAAAATAATAGAAGAAATAGTATATACAAATCATGCCAATTTCTAATATAGTCTACCTGTGATTCCCTAAAGAGATAAGGTCCTTTTTCGTGTTTATGGTCTAAAATACGGTCAGCCATGTCCTGAGGGATGTCAATTTGTAATGACGGTGGGATGGAGGAGTCAATGAAGCACTGTATGATGGCATTGATCTTCAGGAGCAACATGGAGTCTTCTGTGTGCAAGTGATGCATTTGCTAAAAGAAGATAAAAGGTTTACTTGACTGTAAATCAACACTTTTAGCTTTAATATTCTGAAATGTGAGCAATGTGTAACTGAAACATTTTTTTTCCCTTTAAATGATAAAACCTATTATTTATTCATGTAAAACAAGTATGGAAATGTAGACTTTGAGTATGACAGAATATTATCATATCTAACAGTTTGTTTTAAATCAATTGTTTTTGATTATATTAATGTATACCAGTCCCATAGTTTCAGCAAGTCACTACTTATACTTCCTTTCGAACACATCATTTCTCCTTGCCTACCTTGTAACGTTGCACTTCCAGCCAAAACAGAAGATCATTTTCTAGATTGTCTCCTTTGATGGAGACATATCTTTGGAACTGTTTACAAGTAACTGGATTTCTCAGGGCTTGCTTGAAGATATAAATTTCTTTGGTTGAGGACACCCACTTGCTTTCAAGAAGCTGAAAGTGATTATCAAATGGAAAATCCTTCAATGAAACATATCAATAAGTGCTATAAATCATTTGCTTATCTTACCTTTGAAGAGTAAGAATATATCTGACCAAACTTTGACAAAAGGAGTTGATGAAACACAGTCAATGTTTTGCTACATTAAAAGAAAAGGGGGAAAATATTTTAAAATGTAATCCAGACCTATTAAGAGCGATGTTCAAATTCTTGAAAAATCATAAAGGCATATAACTAATTGTAATTAAAGTGGCTACTTAAGTAAAAATAATATTTTCCTTGTTAAAACAGATCCTGGCAAAAAGCAATTTATTGGAGTCATCATAAAGCTGGCAAGTGAAACAACTATTATATATATATATATAACATCCATAAATTAATGCATCATGTAATGCTCTTATAGCATTGGTGTATATTTTTAGATTTTGCCAATTTGGTAAAATCAAAAGGAAAATAGAAAGAAAAAAAACCAAACAAACAAAAAACCAAAACCAATTGATTTTTTATTCAAATGGAATGAATAACAACTATGTTGGTTCAAATATGAATCAAAGTGTACCGTACTCACCTATAGAAAGACAATTCTTACCTTTCAAGACTTGCACATCACGGACAGCAACAAGTAGATGTCAAAGGCACCTTTCTTCACCACCCCCCCCCCCCCCACAACCCACCAAACACAAACATTCAACAAAGAAACAAACATTTGAAAGAATGAAGAACAAAAGAACAAACTAGATGCAATGATAGAATTTACATTTCATCAACTGCCAGACATTGTGTATGATTTTCATGTTTTAAGCAAATCTTAATACCTCTTATGTCACAGGTTGGCTTTATGGTCTAGTATGCAAAGTAAAAATATTTGGAAATGTGAGATTTTCAACAATATGAAATAATCAATAAATTGGTCAAAAGTCATACTTAAAACTTTTCAACTAGTTTGTTTTTCTGACAAGTTAATCAAAGAAAATGAATGGAAATAACATATATGGAAACAAGAAACCATTCAAATCTTCATGTCTATGAAACTCATTTCGAATCTTTGGGATCTACAAGATGCATAAAGTCCAATCAGACGTTGAGATTTAAAAAGATGCATACCGTACATGTATGTACTGTTTTGTCTGTCACCACTATTTTTCGATTTGAGTTAATTCCTCCATATGTTCAGAAATCTGAATAATATCAACAGCAAGAAATGAAAACCATTTCCAAAGTTTAAATGTCAACTGTGATACCTTTTTATGATGCGATGAACGTTTCCTGTCACTTTCTGACCCGTGACTTATGTGTTCATGTTCCTTCAATACTTCGTGACTCATACGTTCATGTTCCTTCAATACTTCGTGACTCATACGTTCATGTTCCTTCAATGCTCCGTGACTCATACGTTCATGTTCGTTCAATGCTTCGTGACTCATACGTTCATGATCCTTCATTGCTTCGTGACTTATGCTTTCATGATCCTTCAATGCTCCAGAACTTATGCGTTTATGTTCCTTCAATGCTTCGATTTCAATCGTCCCTGTTTTGCTCAATAACGATTGTCTTTGAGTTGATGAACGTCCTTTTAAATCCTTAAATTTTGACACATATTTGTAGATTATAATAACATTATGAAATGATGAATATGTGTGACAAACGATTTTTTTAAAAGCTAAAAACAACACAAATTTTCTTCTTTAGATTTTTAAACAATTCACTTGGTTCTCCAAAAAATATTTAGATTGAGGTTCTAAATGTGCATGGCGAAAATATATCTAGCTATACATACTCACCACTTAGCTGACTCGAACACGTCTGTACTAATAAATACTAGTGGCAGTGAGTTGAGAAATGATCGATATGTGCTGATTTTCAGAGTTCATTTAATTTACTTACCAGCCCAAGTTAAAAGGATGGAATACACACTTACGAAATAATTTAACCATAGCTATATTTCTGCCATAATTTTTTCTTTTCTTAAATAATAGCCATAACCATGCATGACATGAGGAAAGGACAAACAATTATCAACAACAAGACAAGCACAAAATGACTTACCTTTTTGCCAATTTGAGTGCTGAAACTTCTTTTAGATTTTCGTTTTATAGGAGGGAAAAGGTTATCAATATGTGGTAATGTGTATGCTATGGGGACCATCTCTCTCTTAGTTAGTTCATAAAATGATACATGACCCTCGTTGCGAATTTCTCGAACCTTCAAGACAGCTTGGGATCGTCGCTTTTTTTGTACCACCACATCATCTGCAATGTCATCTGAGGTTATTTTTGGAGTCTGCCGTTCTTGGAACTCTTTAGTGATTAAGAACAAGGGCAAATGTTTCCTTTCAAGTCTCTCTGCTACGTATTTCTGTGCCTCCAAGACTGCATCATGATGGGGTTTGTCCTCTAGGAATTTGCCCCATCCGCCAGCTGCTTCCATCACCTGTGGAATGAATCATTCAGTTCAATCATCATGGTCATGTTTGTAAAGATTGAAATGGGAAAGTGGTGGGGGGGGGGGGGGAATTATAACCGCCCCCCAGTATCACCAGCAGAGGGGTTAACACAGCGGCTTTGGGTTGGGGAGGTTACAGTTTCAAATCCTGGCTTGGATGTTTTCCGGGACCTTTCAGAGAATTAAAGGTTATGTCTAATAAATCCAATTGTTAGAAAATCTTTGATTGTATTATTGTTTCTGAGTTAATCAATCTTTTAAAGAATAAGCCACAATCAAACAATACATTTATTGCCACTGGGTTCCACTTTTGTGAACAATGTTATCTACTGGGGCGGGGGGGGCACCCCCCCCCCCCCCCCCCCCCCAACATAAAGATTAAAATCAAACCCTTAAAAAGCATGAAAAAGATGAAAATCTATCTATCATTGATTTGCATGGTGACAAAGTGACAAAGCAGTCTTCTATGCTCTGAAGGACAACCATATAAACAAAATGAGACATTGGACATTTAGTATTCACCTTGTCTTGGCCCTCTTTGCCTGCGGGACTGCTAGGCCCAAAGAAATACTTTTTGCTTAGGTAAAGTTTCTTGATATCTCTAGCTCTCTGGTCTCGTTTACGAGCGTCTGTTGGTGGCGTTCGTCTCCAGGCCTCCATGTCCATCCAGCACTATGACAATGAAAAGAGTAATAATTTTTAGTATTTAGATTGAAGCATCTATTTCACATCTGTGTCAAATGAAATGTATGTCAGAGAATTCCCTGAGACAAAATAAACTGTTTAGAAGCCTTTTTTATACATATTGACATAACAAAAACAATAATCTTGGCATAACTATTCAGTTTTGAAAGACAATTTTCAAAAGCATCAAAGTTAATAAGGAAATGAAAAAAGTGAATAGCAATAGGAAGCTCTGATTAAAATGATGTAAAGACTGTGAGTCCGTACTTCCATGGGGGGTGGGGGTGGGGGTGGGGGTGGGGGAGGGGACAGACTATATAACTATAAACCCACTTCCATCTTTAAAAAAAATCTATATTCATCTGACTTAACATCCTGATGAATACCATATTATTACCATGATCAATACTTGAAATATAAATCATGAAAATTAACTACATTTTTAAAAATATCAGTAAAACAGAATTTGATAGTAGGACTACAACACACGTCATTCGATAGTTTTATGAAAACTTTATGTAATTATGAACAAACCTTTGAGTTACAAATTCTGAATATTGTAACAATAACATGATTCAGACAATTGAAGTGAGACTTAGAGGATGGAATAATAATAAAAATGATTGACTTTTTTTATGTATTAGTTGAAAAATTGGATCAATTACATGCACTGAGAGTTGAGTAGCAGCTATCATTACAGCTTTAATATCCATGTAACTATAATCATTAAATAATTCAAATCAGTATTGTAACTATTCTATATCAATGGAAAAAGAAATTATATATTTTATAAAACAAATCCCATCTGCTTAGTTTCTGAATACAAAAGTATATTACAAAGATGCTAGTCACCTTCAGATCTATTTCAGCATAGTTTTCAGCTAGGTACTGTCGGAAGTGCTCCAGCTCTATGCGATTGTGGACAAGCTTTTCAAAGGTCCAGTCACGGAACTCCTCTGGGATTCTTTCCAGGACAGAATCGTCATACACCGGGTCGACATAACCTTCCATGGGGTCGTCCGGTGTAAGAGGTCTCTGCCAAAAATTAAAACCATCATACAAATTAACAGATAAATTGACAGATAACAATGCTGATTATTTATCATTGAATGAAATGAAATAAAAACGCAGAACTGGAATGTTTCTCTGGATGGTCTGTGATTTTACTATAAACATTGATTTAAAGATTGTACTATTCTAAACAGCTCATCACCTGCTCGTCTTTCATTCCTGATGCAGAGTCTTTCTAGCCATGTGTTAGGTGATGAGTGGTGTAAGTCCTCATTGACATTTGGATCCATTTGTCATGTGCACCCTTCAAAGCTTGACATGGCTGGTCCCTACACTGCTTATTGCGGTATAAAGGGGATTCGATAAACAACAACAACTATTCTAAACAGGCTTGATTCTTTCAAAAATGAAATTCCTAGGATAAAGGACCAACTATATTGTTTCTGTGAAAGACTAGAATTTCATAATAAGTCAAATTATCATTTTACAATTAAATTACTCAACTTGTAAATTTTGAGAGCAGAACAGGAGGAGAAGGTGCAAGGTCAATTTTATTTCAGAGAAGAGTTAAGATTACCCATTACCTTTATGATATTTCCCTGATGTGAATCAATCCTATGATAGAAATAACATGAAAAAGGTATTTTCTTACTTCCTTTATGATTCCCTTTTTCTGTAAATTGAGAATGTAGGTGTTCTTGGTCTCCAAACGTCGGGATACCTCAGATCGCTCCACCTTAAATACATACATAAAAATTTACAATCTATTAATAATTTTCATTCTGTAAGATTCTTCTTTTCTTTTTTTTTGGCATTGAAAAAAGTAATGAAAATTGATTTTAAAAGATCACAATTCCTCCTATATATAAAAGTATCATGACTGAACAAAATCACATTTATGAATGTAAAAAATATTTATCCTTTTCTATTTTTAAGTTTGGCCATCTTTGCATGCTAAGAATTCTTTTTGTCTTATAAATCTAATGACAGTTTAGGGCACTGACCTTACAATAAGACTTCACATCCTGAGATAGGAAATCTAAAAATTCTTCAAACAAAATCTTGAGTGCATGTTCCTCCGCTTCGTCATACAGATCTTCATAAGCAGGCTTCAACTTCTCCATAATGTGTAATTCAATACTGTCAGACACTTCTATGGATTTTGGAGCCCCGCTCACAATGAACTGAGCAAAAATAACCTGAAAAATAAAAAACAAAAATTGTACTTAATCTATTAAAAGGTGAGGAAAAAATAATATTTGTAACACTAGGCAAAAGAGATTCAAGGCTAAATTTTAACATCCAATAATAGACTCTGAAAGGTGAATTTTATTCCATATACCAGATTTAAGAAAACCAATCGGAGGATAAGATATTATAGACACCTAGTGATATAAGAAAAGATCATATATATGGCGGGTGATCGTATCTACCTTGGCTTGTTTGTTGATGAGGAAGAGATCCAGTTTGTCTTTATAGAAGAGTCTTCTGTAATCTTGGACACTGTCCCAGAAAGCAAAGCAGTTCAAGGCAACCTGAGGATTTGAAATAAGCAGAAGGTAAAGGTCAATAAGTTCAAAATTCCTGAATGATAGATAGTAACCTGCTGTGACAACAACACAAGGTTTTCCAGAGTTTGGTAAATGAATCAAAAGCAAAACCGAAGAGACGAAAGTAAGACATTCATTATACTTTAAAAATTTCAATCATCTCACTTGATTTTCCTCATTCTTTTCCATAAATTTTTTAAAAGCCCGCCCGGCTTCTTTGTCATGGTGGAGAGCTTGAAGCAGCATCTCCATTCTCTCACTGCCCATGAAATCACAGTCAGTCATGTCAGCAAACTTAAGCGTGTCAGTTTCATCCTTGGATCCTGATGCCGAACGGGAGTCACATGCTCTGCTTGAATCCATTGAGTCTTGGCGATAGAATGTCACTTTGTCCAATTCTTTACTTTCCTTCCTGGAGAGGACAAAAACAATTCTATTTGATGCATTTGTTACTAATAAAATCAGCGAAAATTGCTTCAAGGTAGATTGAAGAAGATGGGTTAGGAAGTAATAGAATTATCAGAAAGTGTAGAGAGGAGAGGAATCAAACAAGCTGTTGCAATGAAAAGTGTGTTATGATAGAAACTTAAGGAGAACATTTTGCAGGGTAGCATTAAAGAGTTACCACAGGAGTGTTGCTACCTTGAAATTCATTGACATCAAGATAATCTAATACTAAAAATTACAATAAATTTTGTTGGATAAAACAGGGACATTATTTGCCACTATACAACACTGTGGCTGTTTTTGTTATATATTCTAAACATAGTATTGGAAGAAGTTAAATAAAAAAATCCAAGCAAATTGCTGACAACGTGTTATCAATTCCTTGTAATCGTATCTCTATAAAATTCAAATGCTTTCATCATAAAGTGAAAAAAAAATCAAGGCTGAGCAGACAGCTTTCTGTCACAGCATGCTCAATAGATTAGAAATGACGAGTATCTACTGAATAGGACACATTTCAGAGACAAGTCACATTATCACCTTTGAGGCATGTTGATAGAGACAATTCTAGATTTGGGCCACAGCATAAGAATAATATGGATATTGCACTGTGCAATAAAAATGTATGGTTAGATGTATGATAGCAAAAAAGTTTGTTGTTGGGCAAATTGTATTTGATGAGGAGAGTTCAACTCTTCTTACAGTGAACTGACAACTTTGCTTGAAATTTTTAGGTGAAAAAAACATCCCAATAATGAGAAAAATGAGGAGAGTCTACATTAAACGCCTGAAGTTTATGCAGGACGGTACAGCATCCCGCACTGCCAAGATTTCCATGCAATTTTTGAAGGAGCATTTTGGGTTTCACATTTAATGATGGATGGATTAAACATATCATAAAGTATTAGGTATACAAACAATTTGCTTTGATCTTCCCACACAATGACATTAATCAATTATGAAGAATTGCTTATTAAATGAAAGAAAGCTATTAACTGCTTTTTTGGGGGGACAATCTGTACATAATAGATAAAAGGCATTTCCTTACCTCCGAACAGCTGAAGCCTGTCTAGATCTCTGTTGTTTGGTATCTATAATACGTAGTTTTGGTGACAACAAATCTCGAGGCTTTTTCACTGGACCAAGGATTTCACCAGAAGTGGTGCGTTCTACAAAAGCTGGTCCAAGGACATCGTCTAAATGTCCATCAGGCATGCAAGGTGTGTTCTCTATTATTGTAGACTCTGTTTTGCTCCCCTTTCCATCTGACAGGAGAGATTTTCGTTGGCTGAGTCGTGGGTTGGTGGTGGTGGGAGCGCCAGCAGATTTACACCTACATCGAGCCTTGCCACTTGGCTCAATGGGTTTTAATATCATAGCCGATGAAGCTAATCTAGCCTTTCTGCCGATGCCAGGTAATTTCCCCAAATAGATACTTTCACTTTTGTCGTCATCAAAAGTTGACTTGGTCTTGGATTTTGACTTCTTTTTGTCAGTTGTTTCCAAAGATGCAGAAGAGCCAGCCTTACTTCTAGCAGTATTCAAATTACTTTCTTCTCTGATAAATGAGCTATGCTGGGAGCTAGCAGTTAAAGGTCTTGAATAATTTGCAAAAGGAGATTTAGCTTCTTCTTCAGGTGGTGGCTCTATGCCCAGATACTTTGCTGTCGGGGTCTTTGCTAATCTCCTTATTGTATCTTCACCGTAGCCTCGATGATTTCCAACTTTAGGACTAGTTACAAATTCAACTTCATTAGCCTTGAATAGATTTAGTTTATCTTTCACTGCACTCATCTGTAATGGTAAAGAAAGTAAAATCACAGGTCAAAATTGGCAACAACAAATTTCCTTGTGTTTTGTTGAATTCAATGATAGCAGTATTTCAAGATAACATACTCAAATGTTCTTGACACTTTATATTCAGAATATGACCATCCCTATATCATTTTGTTTACAATTTTTTTTATTGAAACTAAAAGGACTTGTTGCAGAAAAGTTTTAATAAATCTGCGACAATTTGAAATATAACGGGAAATGTGAGAGGATAAGGATTTGAAATCAGGTTTCATCATCTCATGGATCCGACACTGTCTTAAATTAAGCTCTGTACACAGTCAGACCCGGTTATTGTGAATCTTATGGAATGAACAAAATGTCACGATACCCAGGTTTTTACAGTAACCTGATTAAAAACATTATCCTCACCGGACACCTGATCATTTTCATGCGTCATTGTGTAAACAGCTTTGACTGTCAAAATAATAATCTTGTTGCGGTGTTAATCTCTTGTTCCATTATTGACAAGCACAACAAACAGTCTGGTTTGTGTCTTTTTCACCTTCACAGGTTTTATAGTTATTTTGTGCAGAAAATTTGTTTGATATTGGCCAGATTACAGGGGGGGGGGGGGGGGGGGGGGGGGGGGGGGG
>JARDUL010262343.1:3647-15202 GCA_030265205.1 Dirona pellucida | reverse complement strand
TATATTTTGGCTACTATACTAGCATTGACAAGTTTGCTTACATCATCATGAAATCCAAGTCTAGCCTGACATACTTTTAACAAGATCAATAAATTTAAAAAAATATTTATTAGCCATTAATTGATCCTAATTTGATGTAGTAGAAAGTGGCTCACTGCAGATATTAGATGTTTAGAAAGTGCTTTTATATTTGTATTGTATGGTATATGAATGAGAACATTTCTTATTTCTCTTTTTACCATAATCTAAAATCATTTTGTTGAAGTTATGAGGATGGTCTGGGCAATTTAGTGAGACCAGACTTACAGTCTCCCTGGAAACAGAACCTATCCTCTGAAGAATTGATGGCCATTGAGGACAGCACCACTTTGAGTTTGACGCACATTGAAGGTGAGAAGTATGAACGCTTGTCTACTATGTGGATGTAAAGAACTTAGTTGTGCGCTGTTGTACACCAGCACTGATATATTTATTTGTTGGGGTGAGGTGTGGGATCCACAATATGAGGGATATAACATTTTGTGGGCCGTTTCAAACAATATTTCATTTTTTCTTTGTGACTACAGGAGAAACCATTACCCCTGCAATGACATCATCTCCTGTTGAAGAAGCTACTGTGACGGGAAATGATTGTAACAGCGACACTGTGAGTTATTTTCATTAGATGCTTCAAATCATTTTCTTTTTTTCTAAGCTGGATCCAAAAAGCTGTTTCCATTGGCATCAGATCGTTGAAGTTGGAAAGAAAGCTTGAACTATATATGTGCATCTTATAGTTAAATTTGTATCTCTGACTATCAGATGTATTACTACAATTATTACAATTAAATGTTCTCTTTGCCTACAGAATCATGCTTGGAAAAAAATTGAGTTCATGTGTGTTACCATGTTCTTTAACCTGAAAAAGTTATGATTTGAATAATCGTTTGACTAAAAACTCTTTTGTTGAAATAACTTTTCCTTTTTTTTTCTCTTTGACAGACGTTAGAAAAGCCGATCCCAGTCCTATCTTCGGAAGAGCTTGAGGAAAAGAACACGAGTACCACTGTGCACCTTGATGAAGAGAAAAGTGCAATTTCAGAACTTCATAGAAATATACTTTCAGCTCTCGTGGCCCCTAAAAAATCAATTGAAACCGCAAAGGAACAGATTAGCCTTTCTAGTCACACAAGGATAGCTCAGAGTCACAGTTTGAATGTTGATACATCATTGCTTTCCGTGACTGTGGAACGATCTCTACGTTTAAAAGGCAGATCCCCAGAGAAGATAATTAGCACAGAGCCAGATTCACCCCCAGCCACTCCACCGTTGAGCAAGAGAGCTAAACTGATAGGAAACGAAAGAGGAACAAAAGATGCAGAGGGAGGAAGGAGAAGAAAGTTTGACTTTGCTACTCCACGTAAATCTTTAGAACGAGAGTTGAGGTCTACGAAAACCCCAGAGAGAAAATCTCCGTCCAGGTCTGTGAAAATGGCAAGTGAGGAAAATGAAGGGGAGAAAAATTATGAGGAAAGTGAAGTAGTCACCCAAGAAATAGAGAGGAGATCCACGCGGCAAAAGACTCCTGAAAGAAAATCTCCGTCAAGATCAGTCAAAAGGAAAGCACCAGAGAATGATGATGAAAATGATGGAGAAAAACTTGAACAAGATGCATCGATGAGTACAAGACTGCGCAGAACGCCAGAAAGAAGGTCTCCTGCAAGATCTGTAAAAAAGAATGCTGAGCCCATTAAGGTTAATAAAAGTAACGAAGAAGGTGAAGATATTCAACAAGAAATGGAAATTAGATCCAAGCGGCAGAAGACACCCGATAGAAGATCTCCAGCAAGATCAGTGACGAGGAAAGAAAAAGATAATGATAGTGACAATGAGGAGGATCCACTGGAGCAAAGTATTTCTGTTAGTTCAAGACTGCGTAAACCATCGGAGAGGCGGTCCCCCGCAAGAAATGTGGATGAAAAGAGTGAAGAAACTGAGTCCGAGAATAAAAACGAGTCGGTTAAAGAAATGAAAAGACCATCTCCAGCAAGATCTAGCAAAAAGAAGGTTATCGAAGTCGAGTCTGGAAATGAAAGCAGTGGAAATGAAGAAAGTGAGGAAATGAGTCTTAGGCTTCGTAGAACTCCTGAGCGAAAATCACCGTCAAGATCCGTTAAAAGAAGGAATACTGAAAATGAGAAGGATAATAAAAGCCATACCAGTGAAGAAATTGGAGAGAGTGATATATCTTCAAGATTAAGGTCATCTCCGTCAAGAGATGTAAGGAGTAAGACCCCTGAGAAAAGGCTGTTGTCAAGAAAGTCTAAAATTCCTCACAATGAAATCATAGAAGAAGCTGTCGTCTCAGAACAGATCCAGTCAGGGTCGAAAGAAGCAGTAGACAACAATGAAAATGCAGAGGAGGAACACTTTTCTCCAGCAGAGGATGTTATAGACAAGCTGGTTGAAGAAGAAATGACACCCTCATCTCCTTCTAGAAGAAGATCAACTCGCCTTAACACCCCAGAGAGGGCAGTGCATTCACTTCCACAGAAGGAACCAGTGAGACGATTGTCCCGCGGGCGGACTACTTCCATCAGCATGAGCACAGCAGTCAATGAATCTACTACAAATGAAGCGAATACGTTGAAAACTGAAAAGGCAACTTCAGGCTCTAAGACAGGGGACATAGCTGAACATAAATCAGATGTCGTAGAAGACGACCATAATCTCAGACGATCTAGACGTCATTCTAAGACACCTGAAAGGTTCCGTGGAGACAACTTTGAAATGTCCCCCTCAGGCAAAAAACCTAAAGAAAAGTCAGAGAGCAAAACAGCCTCTCCTACCCGTAAATCTGAACGGAAAGCAAAGTCTCCTGAAAGGCTAAATACTGATCATATAGAATCAATAATGCAGACAACATCACCTCGAAGGTAAGATCAATGAGAGTGATTGTTTATTATGATTGAGTTGGTATGTGCTTTTAACCAACCATCTTGAGGCATTTAATAATTTGAAATGTGTAGCGTTGAATTCACTAGAGCAAAAGATTCTAAACCAATTTAGATCATGGTAGGGTTATAAATAATGCAATAAATGAAAGAGATACTAAGAATCATCGTAACAGCATTATTACAGTGAACCAAAGTTCTTTCTTTCTTTCTTTATCATTTCCTTTCTACCTTTCGGTGTAAGGTTAAGTGCGGACGAACTATCGCCATTGATCTCTATCCAGAGTCTTCCTCTTTGCATCCAAATATCTACATCCCCTCTTTTCTATCACCTCTGATATTGTTTCTTGCCATACTTTCAATAACAGCATTATTACAGTGAACCAAAGTAAGAAACAAAATACATGCAACAACAGTTTTTCTTTTCTTTTTTTTAAAATAGATTCATTTACTATTTTTCTATTTTGCAGTGCTGTTCTCAATACACATACTTAGGCTATTTTCTAGAATCAACCTGACTCAAACGTTATCTAAAAGTTATTGTATTTATTGAAAACCTATACTATTAGTATTAAACTCTGTGTTGTTATCAATGCTCCTTTGCACTACAAAGCAATGCATGGGCAAGCTCTATGGACAGTATAATGCAGAGCTCAAATCACAAAGTAGCAACACTAATGCAGACCCTGCAATAAAAGGTACAAAGATACAAACATAATAATACATAATATTTATATAGCGCATTGCCAACCGCCTCCTATGAATGAACAGAGCTATAAAAAGTCTTGTGTATCAGATCACAAACTTAAGAGAGAGACTGATGATTAACTTGTATCACTGTGTCTTGAGTAGCGTGCCGTGCTGTTCACCCAAACAAATTTCTATAGCCTTGGCTTGATGTTGATCCTTTTTTATTAGCCATGAAGGAAGCATAGAGAGTTTTGCCAGCCAGACTTGTCATTTATTCCTTTTATCATTTACTGCATCATAATCTTTTTGTTTGATATATGTTGGTTTAATAATATGCCTTTGTGTATTATTATTATTGTTATTATTATTATTGTTATTATTATTATTATTATTATTATTATTATTATTATTATTATTATTGTAATTATTATTATTATTATTATTATTGTTATTATTATTATTATTATTATTATTATTATTGTAATTATTATTATTATTATTATTATTATTATTATTGTTATTATTATTATTATTATTATTATTATTATTATTATTCCTTTCAGAGACTTAGCTGATGCTGTCAAAGCATCTCTAGAAAGTGTGACTAAAGATTCAGATGGTAAGGAAAACATGAATGTTTATTCTTGTCTTTCATTCTTACGCATCACCTGCTCGTCTTTAATTTCTGATGCAGAGTCTTTCTAGCTATGACGTGTAAGGTGATGAGTGGTGTTAGCCCTCGTTGTCATTTGGATTTACGTCTATTTGTCATGTACACCCTTCAGAGCCTGACACATGGCTGGCCCTTACATTGTTTTTTGTGGTATAAAGGGGACTTGATAAACAACTTTCATTCTTTTGTCAGCCGATAATTCTCATCCCTTCATTTACTTGTGGTCTTGTAGCTGGCCCTATTTATTATGATGGTCTTCGCATTTGTATATTTTGAACCTTGTATATTATTTGACGTAATCATATTTGATATAGTGACATAGTGACAGTATTCGTGCCTAGATGCAGAAATGTTTAGATGGGTCATTGTCAAATGATAAGACCAGAAATCTAGCCCGACATGAGAGGGGTCAACCTGACTGTGTTCTTTTGTTGTTCTACCGGTGGCCAAGATGGCGAAAGTCTTGTAGCTGGCCCTATTTATTATGATAGTCTTCGCATTTGTATATTTTGAACCTTGTATATTATTTGACGTAATCATATTTGATATTGTGACAGTATTCATGCATAGATGCAGAAATGTTTAGATGGGTCATTGTCAAATGATAAGACCAGGAATCTAGCCCGGCATGAGAGGTCAACCTGACTGTGTTCTTTTGTTGTCTACCACATTTATGAAGTCGGTGGCCAAGATGGCGAACGTCATGGGTTCTCAAATCCTACCCCAGTCACCTCGTTTTTCTTGGGCAAGAAACTTTACTCCAGTTGCCTCACTTGACCCAGCCAGATGTGGAAATGGATACCAGCTTACACCTGGGGAAGCAATATGCAATAGACCAACGTCATTTCCAGAAGGGTCACATATTTATTAATATTTTCACTCTGCCCACTTCACGCATGAAACTGGGATGAGCACCGACTTTACGGGCTTACTACTTTAAGGCTCAGAAGACCACTCTAATTGCTTATATAGATATATGTATGTAACCTTTTAAGGAAACATTTTTGTGTTCACAAAATTCATTCGTTCATTTTGTCCAGTGACTAACGAAGCTGACAAAGCAGAGGAAGTATGGTCTGAAGATTTACCTCCCTTGAGACTAGATGCTGAGGAAGAGAATAAAGAAGACAAAAGTGAAGGGCAGGAAGAACACAAAGAAATGGATTCACTAGTAGAGGTAGGAACTAATTTAGATTTGAAGTTTCTAAAAATTAGCTTACTTTCTTATCGTTCTTTGATCTCCTCCCTTCTCGTTTGCCCAACCCCATTCCTCGTCCACCCTACCCCATTCCTCGTCCAGCCAACCCCATTCCTCCCTCGTCCACCCTACCCCATTCCTCGTCCACCCTACCCCATTCCTCGTCCACCCTACCCCATTCCTCGTCCACCCTACCCCAGTCCTCGTCCACCCTACCCCATTCCTCGTCCACCCTACCCCATTCCTCATTGTAGGGGCATTGGCCCTCACGCTTTTGTCTTGTTTTTATGTTTTTGAGTTACTGTCACTTTGTGCTGCTTGACAAAGGCCTTTGGCAGAAACGTCTTTTGTTATGTCTCGTGTTATATTTTATTTTTGAAGTTCTACTTAATGGCTCGTTTTACAGTTCCCCACCCATAGCTTCAGCAGGACCCTCCCTTTATTACTCCCCATGTTAAGTAAGCAATACGATGTGTGCAGCCAGTGAATCGCCACAATGGCGTCATGAGAGTATATTCTATGCAATGATACTCAAAACATGACATGATTATAGTGATTCACTGCCTGCTCACGTCTTTATCGGTAAACACGCCGTCTTTGTGTGTGGCCCCAGGCGAATTATTTATTTTAGATGTATTCATTCTATTGAATTGTTTAAATCAGAATTTTTATTTTTAACCTGATTTTCATGAAATGACACCCCATTCTTTTTCACTTTCCCATTTGAAATCTGCCAGGATAAAACCGCTGTTGAGTTCAAGGATTTTTCACACCTGTATCAAAGCCGAAGTGTTTCACATTCATCTAAAGCAGGTAATAGAACAATTTCTTTTTTTATAAGCAACTTTGTTTATCGAGTCCCCTTTATACAGCATAAAGAAGTGCAGCCCAGTGAATTGTTAATCTGTGAATCGAAGGTTGTTGTAGTTGTACATGACAAATGGAAGTAAATCCAAACCATTCATCACCTAATACATGGCTATTAAGACTCTGCATCAAGGATATAAGACATGCATGTGATGAGCCCACGGCATCCAAACACTTTTACCAGTAAATTGGACAACAATGTACTACTATATGGTCCATGCATTTTTACAGATGAACACTTTTTGCTGTTACTATTTCAGTTACATCGTGAAAAATTCAACTAAACCTATTGGTGACATTAGACTAAGGGTGACAAGATATAACATAGGAACAAAAGAATAGACAATATTTTTTTTAAGATATATGGGAAAATGAACGCAGGCAGTGGAAAATCAAACCTGCCTGTAAGTACCTGCCATAGCAACGTCACCTGGTGAGCTTTTAGGGTCTGCCACTCGAAGACTGACGAAGCATATTACTGTCTGGTTTATTTCGGTCAATTTGCCCAAGACTGGAGATCGCAAACATAGGTGGTTGTCTTGTGGAGAGGGTCCAAAGTCCATAAAGGAAATTAGATGTAGGTCTATCTAGTGTCATCACATTTTTTCAGCTCTGCACCTCAACACCAAATGTGTTGTTTTGGAAAAATGAAAATGTATACGCAAATTTGAAGGTAGTTAATGACGAGTGGTTGCTAATGCATGTGATAAAAAAATGTTGTGAAGTCCTGTAGTATCACTTTGCTTGATTTTGTCAAATATGCATTGTTTTAATCATGTCAGCCTCTTTTCAAACCAATATGCATCTCTCTTTCAGCTGTCCCCTCGTTTGTCTTCTCCGACCCTTTGACACACATGGATCAGGCTGACGACGCAATGGAAACAAACCCTGAAAACCCTGAAAGTGAAGTAAGCAAGACTGGTCACAGTTTTGTATTTTCCCAGCCAACTATCGCCGAAGATGACACAGTTAATGAGAAATCCAATGTGGGAGTCAAAAAAAGCCATAAAAAGAGCATCACCACAACTAAAAGGTATTCTATTTATTTATATTATTTATTTGCTTAGCTGAACAGTAACTCTAACAAATTGATGTTTTTTTTTTGGGGGGGGGGGGTTTTGTTTTTTAAATAGACCCATTTTGGTGATGATTTGATGGGTTGATTTTTTATTTAGATTTTTAATCTAAGGAATGTCTTTCTATTTTATTTTTTTGTGACCAATTTATTATCTTATTTCTTGATGAATAATTGGAACAATACCATACAAACAAAAACAAAAAAATAGCAATATTTCATACATTAGAGGTTTGCTTTTTTGTTTTGTTTCGAGTGTTTAAATGTTTGTATGTATAAACACTTTTATTTTTGTTGCTTCTACAGTAAAAGACACAGGAAAACTCTCCTAGACAGCCCAGATCTCTTGCCGATACCTACACCAGAACAACGTTCTTTAGTAAAGAAAGAGAGGTGAGTATTGTTACACCACAGGAACCAACGGAATCAACTGTTGATGTTGTGTAGTCAGCCTCATTTACTACGGTACTGGCTATATTAGCATTAGGTGTATGTAGTTTGTTTGGATTTATTTTTTTGCGGGGGGGGGGGGGGGGGGGGTATACATTTTGGAAACTAGAATATAAAATAAAATTTGGATCTTCTTAAAGTATAGGAATAGTGACTTAGAATTATAGTTAAGTATAGCATACATTTACCTTTTTTTTTCCCCCTCAAGATTTTTTTAAAAAGTGGGTGTGTTTTAGCAAAGGTACGACCAAATCTATTTTCCCAAGAGCAGGACTTACTGGGTGTTGCGGAAAGGAAACTAAATACAATATTTTTGCTCTTTTTCATGAAAAGAACAAAGAAAATTGTCATGTTTCTTATGTATATTGTTGACAAAGAAACTTCAAAGATTCATTAAATTTGTCATGTAACAATGATTGTTTTCAGATCAAAGACAAGGATGTCAGATATCCAGCGGGCTTCTGCAAATATCTATAAGCGCTACAGTACCAGACGCACTGGCCCAGTGACTCGCAGACTGATACCATCTTCATGGAAATCGGACAATTCCGAAGGCCAAGAATGACTTTGACATTCATGTTTTTACATGCCTCTTGATGAGTCCTGTTGAGTCATATTCAGGCAATTGGGCACATATGATATATGGAGTTATCTCATTGGTAGTTTTTATTTTATGATGGTCAGTTAAAATCACTTTTGTGTAATGAAATGGATTTTGTATTTCATTGTAACCTGCAACTTTTTTTTTTCATGTAGAAATGGTCAAATGTTGTATTTATGAATAAATAGTAATTTGTTTCCAATGTCTCCTCACCTGGATATCTATGAAAAAGTGTTTATATTTCTTGGAATACCAAATTCTGAAAAAAATGACTCATTCAGAGAGAACGCTCTACAAATGATGAGTGTTGTTGCAATGAAGCAGAAAAGCACTCAAACCCACATTGTTGTACGATTCAGTCCACATCTGAACTTGAGAACTAGATTGTATGGTTTGATTTTGAGATTATATTGGATATGAATAAGTAGAATCAGTCTAGGAATCTACCTTGTATATGGCTGATTCATTGATAAGAATAAGACTTTGATATAAAATAGTTTTGTGGCTAAATTTATCTGGTATTACAAATCATTTACCTAGTCCAGTTATGAGAGTTCTGATTAAGAATTTTTTTGGAGGTTCATTTTGAATATTAAAGTTTTTATGCTTTTTGAAAATATTTTAGGTGTAGCGATATTTGTAAAAATCATGATCAAATGCCAGACATTTTTTTTCTGGCAATGGCAATGGGTGAAACAAAAAGAGATTCTTAATGGGAGAAAGGAAAAGAGATGCGATTAGGGCGGTACAAGTCCCTTACCATGAGCCCACCATGTAAATATGAAAGCAGCTTCACTCAAGCAAACATTATCAAGTTTAGGTCTGACAAGTCTTAAGCTATGTCTTAAAGCCATGTAATTCATATGTATATAAATTCATGTTTTGCACTATTTCTTGCAGATCAACTGTGATTTCTTCACTAATGATAATGTCTTGCATTAACTGGCCTTGATTATTATATCACAATAACAAAGTTTTTAAACCCAGCTGTTAGTAATAGACTTGAAAATTTAGCTATTCTGAAATGTTTTTAAAAAAACAAGGGAAAATGGTATAGCTTCAAATTAAAGACATGTAACAGAACGAAGAACTTTTCGGGTCTCCCCTTCATCAGCAAACAAACATACTACAAAAATAGCTATAGTACATTTGTGTTTTTTGTAGTATGTTTGCTGATGAAGGGGAGACCCGAAACGTTCTTTGTTCTGTTACATGTCTTTAATTTGAAGCTATACCATTTTCCCTTGTTATTTCATACCTTCTATTTGGATTTTTAGCTCCTGGCAGCCCTCATTCCTGAAATGTTTAAAACAGTTCAAACCATTTGGGCTGACCACTATTGCAATATTGTAGTTGGAAATGCATAGAAATATGAAAGTAATGGATGGGGCCAGCAAAACTTTCTAACACTAGTTTTGAAATATACGTTACTGGATGAAGTCTTTTTATATGTTGTTTTGATGCTTTGATTCAGTATTGCAATGATACAGACTTGCCATCCATACAGATTTAATCTGTGGTATACAGAAACATTTATATAAAATCGAATTTGGACCATTGCTGGATCTTTTTTCACTGGATATTGATTTTTTCCCCATTTTCTTTCACTTTCATTACAATTTTGTGTAAAACTTTTTCTAATATTTTTTTCCTGATTTAAAAAAAAAAAGTGGAAATTGTGCTAAAATGTTTTGTACACAACAACTGAACTAAAACACATTCAATTTTAAAGTATAATGGCATGAAATTGGATTTCTTTTACTTTGTTTGTTTTTACATTATTTTTACATGAGCGTTCCAGAGTGAAGAAGATATATTTTTCCCTCCAAATTCTGCTTTTTTTTTTTTCATCACGATAATACAGGTTCAAGACTTTTTCGTGTCAATGTGTGGCAGGTCTGACGATAGGTTGTGATGAGGAGATTTTCTTTCATTAGGCTGGTTGGCAAGAACCAGTTAATGCTAGTGTTAAGCTTTGGATGAATGCGTTGTTTAATTTATCAAGTCTTAGCCAAAAACGCAATGTCTTTCTGCAGTAGGTAGCCTACTTTTATCGTCAGACAACTTAATGATATAATACTGTAATTTTCATTATTTCATTCTTTTATAATGTAAAGAATAAAAAAAATGCCTTTCAGAACTTTTCAATGCTGACTGTTCACTGCCTTGTGGAGTCAATTTTGTGTTGTATTAATGTCATTACTTTTCATGCTATAGAGGAAATAAAGAATTATATTGAAGATAATCTATGGAAAGTCTGGTGAATTTATTATTACTATTACTTTTTACAGAATGTTATTAAATGAAGGTGAACAAATAAATGTATAAATGAATCAGATCAATTGAATTCATCAAGGTTTTTGCTTTTGTTTTGATGTAATGTTATCCAAACACACCAACTCCAAGCCTGTCTCAGGCACAACGCCACTAGCAAACATACAGGCGCCCGGTCACCATGCATAGTTGAACACTGCTGAAGAGTATGAATCGGGAAATTAAAACAAGTAGGGGATCAGCCTAGTGTGTCCAGCTGGTTATGAGCTGCACATCATAATATGCAATGTTGTTCAGATAACCAACAATTTTCTGTAGTCATGGCATTTAACCTCCTCGGCTATAAAGGGAACTTTGAGAAATGTTGCCGTCACCATTGCAAACGTTTTTGTTTTGTTCATTGTTATTCAAATATGGATATGCAGCCAAAACCAAGTGGACAGCGCATATATAAATTTTCATCTTGGTTGATGTTATTTCAAGATCCCTGCACCAACAAAGCAAAATATTGCATTTGACTGACACGACAAGCGCTTCAATTTATTATGTTTTTGAGCAGCATTGGTTTGTTGATAAAGACAATGGAAAACCCTAAAACAAATCTATTTTCATCCCACATCTTCGAAAGATGATTTGAAAAAGGCATAGAGCTTACCCTCTCTCTTTGCCTTCACGCACATCACACATACTACTTTACTATATAAAACAAAGATCACCCCTTGCACTAGCACCGCATGTATAAATTCCACAATAATGAATAATAATAAATGACATTTATATAGCGTTTATCACGA
>JARDUL010262342.1:2508-24119 GCA_030265205.1 Dirona pellucida | reverse complement strand
AGAGAGAGAGAGAGAGAGAGAGAGAGAGAGAGAGAGAGAGAGAGAGAGAGAGAGAGAGAGAGAGAGAGAAAGAAAGAGAAAACTCTCTACATAAAGTCGGTTTTTACCAATTCTAATTTCAATCAAATTATTTGGACTTTAATTGACAAGATGACCTCTCCAACATTGTACACTTGGCTTCAGTCTTCAATACAAAGGCAAATCAAAGAATAATGTTCACAGAAAATATCTAGAACAATGTCTGATGATCAAAACACCCATAAAAGCCAAATGACCCAAAACAAACTACGAGTGAAGGGTGACTTTCACTACCAGCAACAAACCGAATGGCATACAGTCACTAATTCCATACTGTCTTAAGACTGTAACCATTTTAGTGGCAGATCAGGTGAAATTTAAATAAAAATGATAATACAATTCCTATTATAATCAAACTGTTCAATATATGGAAAGAAACTGGGAACATAACCAAAACCTACCCGCCCAAAAAAATCATTATACAGAAATTTGTAAAAGCCTTATATTTCATGGATCATTTGACTGATCTATTTGTGCAGTTAAATTAATGGTGCTGATACAAGACCTACGGATATTAAATGTAAATAAGTATTGATGTGAACTTTGGTTGTTTCATTGATCAGAAATAGCTCATTTGCTACAAGCAATTTTGGACATGCCAACATGCAGAACACAGAGATCTTATTACGGGCATTAATTCAACCAAACTTTTATATCAGAACTATTGAGGAGAAAAAAACGAAGTAACAATTCATTTCGTATTTCAAGGTTGTAAGTAGGAATGTTCTATTTTTCTTCTAGAAAATACTGACAATTTTATGTTTCAAATCCAATGGATTTAAATGCTTTAATTTAATTTTTGTTAATCATGCAAGACATAAAAGAATATTGAACAACAAAACTTAGGTCTTTCTAAAAGTCTTTCTTCCTAGTGAAAATATGGTCAACAACTCGACTCATTTCTTTTAACAACATGACTTTATTAATATTTACTGACGGGTACGTAATAGAAAATGAAACATTCAATATATGAAATTACAACTCCTCTGCCTAGAATAATTAAACAGTATCCCGTATCATATCATTTAAAAAAAATAATCACAGAAAATGAATATTGAATAAACAGTTATCACACAATTATTTTACAAATCCACAAAAACAAACATACCACTAAACGCCTTTTAAAAAGAACTTACATTTACATACTGAGATTAGAGTATGCAATCAAACAAAAGTTAAAAAGTATTTACTGGAATAATATTGATAATATTGGCCCATAAATCCCTAGAACATTTTTCAATGATACAAACTGAGGAAAAAAAAAGTATGTTAGATATGACTTCCAAAAGGATGACAAATAAAAATCAATTATTGGTTAGTTTCAAAAGTAGTGTATTGAAGAGTTACAACAATAAATATGAAATACGAAGAAGAAAAAATAATATGTGAGTGAGGATTCAGTTGGTAGGGAACTTTAAAAATGCTTATAACTTGGACCTTATCTGACATTTGGCAAAACTCTAAATTTTTCTCCCTCACTCTGAAGCGCAGCATCAATTATATTTAAACACTAGTAGAAATACTGTTTGACTTCTGGCCTTTTAAGTTAGTAAGTGAGTTTTTCTTTCTTTCTAAAGTTTAAAACAATCAATAAAATAAAAGTAGAAAGGAAATAAACCCAAACGGAGTGGCCAGAAAGAAATGAAAAAATTTAGATCCCTGAATGACCATTATTCTTCTTACATAAGGCAAACTTTTATAAATTCATCATGTTTTGATATAATACATATCAAATAATAAAACACAGGTAGGAATATTTCATATAACAATATCTTCACAAACAAATTATTGCAAAATGATTAAATACAAGCACATTTAATACTTTTTTCTTCTTCTACAAAGTTACATTTTTTAAAAATAAAAGATAATTACACACTGAAGTATTGATTCAGTACATGAAACACTGTGTGGAAATCTCGATCTCCATTTTGAGAGTATAAAAAAATCTCATGTTTAGTTTACATGAGAAATTAAAATATTTTGTGACCTGTAAAGTCACTTCTTTTTTTAAAGCTACCCCTCCTCCTTGTAGTGACCAACATTAATTGCCTGAGAGTGAGAGCCGAGTGAGGATACTTGGTGAAGAGGACCTGATCAAGTGTCATATCCTGACAAATGTGGTCTGGCCAAAAACTCATTAGGTCAAATTCTTAGCACATCACAAGATCATTGTCAATCCCCATTAGTCAGCCCTGGTCCATGTTACACCACAACATTATGCATGAATGTAGAAATGGTGTTGACAACCAAATTGAGAGAAAGATTATTACAGGTATCCATAGGCAAGTTTGTCAAGTTGGGCTGTCAGAGGCTGGGAAACTAATTCTGTTTCAATTCTAGCATGTTCATGTTCATGAAAACGTTTTCCAACAGAAAAGGATATATCTTGAATACCTCTGCTAATGCCCACCTCTCCTTGGTTCTGCAAACTAGGTATTTTGATCTAGTCAAGGTCCTCAGATGGTAAGTCTTTCATACCCAGCACTATGCAGTTCTTCACAACACTCCTTCAATCAATCTGACTGGTAGCGTGGATGCAAACTTAGGAAAGGCACTTTCGTGAATAAATCACCAGCAAAATAACAGTCCAAAGATTGTAATGGTACAAATACTTTTCTCCTTCCCACATAAAGCGGTTGCAACTGAGCTTGAGTACAGTTTCACAGGTCTTGGAAAAGCTTTATAAAGATTCAAAGTTTGATTTGAGGCGTTTGTGACAAGGTCACATAAGCACCTTGGAAAGACTTTAAATTACTGATACAAATAATACATCTGCGAATCTATCCACACTAAGTTTTGGTTCACAAAAGGGAGAATAAGAGCCATTGACTCTTCCATTGTTCCTTCAAAATCATTATTACACTTCAACTTCAACAGAAACAATAGGTCTGATCTGGCATTTCAAATTTTGTAAGAAAAATAAATAAATCAACAGCTGAGGAAACAAAACAAATAATTTAACTTATCAACTGCTGTTTCTATTAAAAAAAACCCCCCAAAAAACCCAAATATACTTCGACAAGACTTCTGAACCGTTACATGAGGAAAAGAAGAACAAAATTTGTATTCTTCTTCTTTCTTTACACAACAAATGCAGATGTTATCATCAATATCAAGCTAACAAATAAAATAATAAATATACATATGCATATATACATACATACATATGTGATAAAGAATCTTAGCACATTATTTGAAACCATCAGATAAATCAAGTGATCCTGACAAGAAGTGAAGAAAATGAAGCTTCCACGATTCAAAAACAGCTATTTCAGTATTCAAAGCTGACTTGAATGTTAATTTGTCAGCAAGTCTTGTAGTGTGGTTTTCCGTTCCAAAGAAATTTAGTAGCAAAGAACAATTTAAAAAGACCATTTCAAATGACAAAAAACTCCCACAAAGTTGAATCAAATTCAGATGGGAAAAAAAATTAAATCCCACAACACACTTATATTTCAGTGAACCCATTGTACATAATTTGCTTAAGTTTAAATTCACCACCCAAACTGCTGCTTGAATAAGGAACAATTCTCAAAAGATGACTAGCCTTGTAGAAGTAACTTCATGTCTTATGCTCCCGGCATGTCACCTTTTACAGAGGTATTCTGATCTACGGTGAGACAGCAATGAAGAAGTCATATTAACAAACAAATTGTTCTCTAAAAAAAATGAAACATGAAAACTCCCCAATATCCTAAGTGTGTCAAGAAAATGTGACTGAAACTTGTGTTAGCATTGGATACCAAACAAAATTGAACCACACAAAAATAAATAATATCAGTATAACTAACTTTGTCAGGAAAATTCTCATTAAATAACATTTTTGTATGACTTTATGAAATCTTATGAAATGGAATCTTTAAACATATGAAAATATACAGCTCTGATAAGTTTTTAACACGAGTTGGAATTTACAAAAACACCAATGATTTGAATCCCCAAATGACTGGCCAAATATCCCCAACAATGTACAAAGAAGATAAAAAAAATAAAAAAATTCTGGCTTTCAACGTCTTCAATAAAAATAAAAACTTATATGCTTTACAGAACAAAATACAACAGTGTAGTGACCAGATATATGCCTGGTGCTTATGGGAGACAAGAAAAATTGATAAAAAAATGAAGTACATGAGGCAAAGTCTCACTATTATCCCTGCTGCCCGAGAGGGAAACAATGAAGGACCAAAAGTGAGAGACGTCATTGTTGTGGGTGTGAAATGTAATATCTAGGCTGTTCAGCTACCCAGTCTCCAACGGAATAAATAAATGATAAATGTGCACTACCATTCAGACACATGATTATCCTTCATTTTGAAAAAAATATGAGTGTCATCAATTTTATTCTTGCTGGCAATAATTCGATGTGTATGCTTCTGACAGTCCACTGTATGCATTTCAAAGTCATGACATTCTAAACAACCTTGTGTCCATAATAGGTTTAAATTGTTTACAAAGTCTGGCAATATTTGTTATCTAGAACCATTCTTTGCATTCAAGATTGACCAAACAAAGCCCCACAATATCAAATGTAAAAAATACTTCTTTTGATGGGCAAATGACTTTCGGCAAAATCCCAATATTCAAGTCTCACTTATATAGCGGTGGGTAAACCTTTTTGGGCAGGCATTTAACCAGTCACAACTGTGTTCTGGTCTTTTGTCTCACTGAAACAAATGATAATTACGAATTAAAAGTCAAAATGGACCTTTCAAAGACAGTACAAAATAAATGAAATGAATTTTTACATTCTTTTTTTTAAAATACATCCGATTTACAAACATCAAAATAAAATATATTTGATGTTCAGTATATTGAATACAATTCAATTCTCAAAACATCTCACAAAATTTTTTTTGTGTAAAAATAAATTAACCAAAGAGTTTGAAAAACATAAACTGACCACTTGGTACTTCACTACCATGATAATGTACAGTTCATAGCGTACTGTGGCCCTTTTAAACAGCTATTAAATCAAACTAAATTATCACAATTATTCAATATCAACTAGGAGAAAATAAAACCCCAAGAAAGCATAGCCAATTGCTTGAATAATGATGCACTAGTCACAAAAAGTATTTGAATTTCAAGAGAAGTTTCACAAAATAGGATGTGAAAGACTTTATGATACACAAGTAACCTATCAATAAGTTTATCAAAAAGAAATGCATTCAAAAAAGAAAAAAATAATCAATTATAAACATCTTTAAAACATTTTTCCATAAGTCAATGTCTCCAATATGCGATAACTTTTCAATTTGCAATGTTCTTTTAAACGACTAGTATCATCACCACTATCAAACAAACGACAACTTTCAACCATCCACATCATGTGTACAAGCATTCATACATTTCAGTATACCACTATCAAATCCCATTTACGCTACTATTATATCACAATTGAACATCACTCACAATATCCCTTTGCCATATCAAGTTTCTTTTACAATTTTGAATCCGAATTCAAAATGTTAAGACAAATGCAAGTAAATCGTGTTTGACTGCATAAAAGAATATGACACATACAAAATTTACAATGGTAAATACGGGCAGAAAAAGGCAGCCATGCACAAGATCATGGGGAAGGGGGGTGGTAGCAAAAGAAATACACACAAATCAGAACCAAAAACCAGTGTCAGTTGACACGAAGAGTGTGTGACTCCATGGGGCCTGCCGAATCGTACAAAGTGTCAGTGTCTGGGGTCGGCTCTCCCTGCAGCTGGCAATGCTTACTGAGTGTGCCGGCACCACAGTCACAGAAGAAGCGATCATGGCGAATAAATTCTACTTCATGACCCGCATGGCATGTGTTGATGCAGTTCACACAAATGGCATTTCTCTCTGTTGTGTTGCATGTCCTACATCTGAAATATTACCAGAAATGGGGTACCCATAGAATTACAAGCAGCTTGACAAGATCAACAAAAAACAAAAATGACAAGGAAGTAAATAACAGCTATAATTTAGCAATAAATTAATTCATCATTCATTTTTCATCAATTCATGACATACATCACTGGGTGAACATATTTCAGATCATAATTTTAAAAACGCTCAGAATATTTTGTGATATAATTAATATTCCTAAAACCCCCCCCCCCCCCCCACCCAAAAAAAAAGAAAAGAAAAGAAAGAAAAGTGGATCAAGAAATAAAACAAATTACTAAAACCTTACCACATAAACCAATGAAAGGTTAAGTTACATGATGATATACATAACGAAAAGACATTTTAACTCTATGCATATAGAATCATAACTTACCTGAAAAATTTGTGCATGGGAAAGCTTGTGTAACTGGAAATTTTATACAGACACTGGCCTGAGCTCACAGCTCTGTCTACCATGTTATGATTACCAAATATCACATTGTCTGTGGAAAACACAAAATGACAATTAAGTCAAACCCATATGCCATCATAACCCTCGACTAAACAAACTAATTTTCATTCATATTCCAGTCGTGTTCATAATTATCTCACTAAAAATCAAAATAGGTTAAAGAGAAAGCAGAAAAAAATATAAAAATAATATCAATAACTTGGTAATGTTTTATTATCTGTAACATGTGCTACTGTCAAGCGCTTAGAGCATGATGATGATCGTGAATAAGCGCTATGTAAATGCACATTATTACTATTCATTGTGGTCGATCTTCGGCACAAAATCTACAGATGAGGTAACCCCAATAGAATTTGGTGAGGCGACTCGGCTTTATATTTTTTCTGCCTCTGTGCCTGTCTCTACACATACAAAAAAAAAATTTAAACTACTTGTAGATAGTATAGTGTGAGAATTCAAAAATATGACCAACCTTTCATTATGGGCTCAACCCCTGTTGCTAAACACAGACCACCAAATTTGTTGTTAAAGATTTTGTTCTCTTCTAACGTGGCACAAGCATTGTTGGTGATCTCCACTCCTGCGGCCTGACCGTCGTATATTCTATTGCGCCTTAATATGGGATGTGACTGGGTGCTAATAAGCACACCTGCTTGAGCATTTCGGAATATTTCATTATTTTCCAGCAAACCTGAGGAAGATAATTTAAAATTAAAAGATTGGCATTAACTTCATAAATCTATACATAAAAACATTTAAGACAATTATAAGAATTTACTATATATATAAAGTGTTTCTTTTTTCTTCATTAGACTTTCACATCAGGCTTCCCATATTCAAGAGGATAATAATTTTGGAGAGAACCAAGAAATGAAGTGGGGGTCATTCAAAATATTCATCAGCCAATCTGACAAAAATTGAGATGTAACTAATATGTATCATGAGCACAATTACACTCATCCTATCACTGAACATATAATATATAGACAAAGGTGACATATTTAACCAATAGTTAGTAATAATTGCATGACTGTTAATTTGAAAAAAGAAATTGTGACCCAGGTGCCTATTCCGTCAGACCTATTAACAACTAAAACCAGTGGGTATGAACATGTCACCTGCTAACAACCAGAGTACAAACCCATGAATGGCCTGAGGAAAAATTGTCATTTGATATCATAACCTTAGGTAAAGCAAGATGAGACACTGGATAAGCATATATTCTAATTATGTCTGACATATATGAGCATCTTATCCAAATGATGACATTTTCATATGTCTGTTTAATGTTTATTGAATTCATGGGGTGGCGAGATCATCTCATTGGTCCCCACTGTTCAAGTATTTGCTTTCACACTGGACTTAACAAATCAAGACTAAATTATCTCCAACTCCATAAGGGCTTACCTTTCCCCCCGTTGAATATACAAATGCCCCCATCTCTCCCATCGTGGATTTTGTTGTGTCTGAGGACTGGATTGGAATCAGTCTTGATCCAGATTCCTGCCATTGCGTTATCAAAAATTTCATTGCTTTCAATCATTCCCAAGCCTCCATTGTAGACCAAAATGCCACCATTTTGGCCACCCCAGATCTTATTCTTTCTGATGAAAGGATTGCTGCCAGTTCTGTAAAGATAATAAAATAAATAATTGGTAAGTAAAATGGTAACATAGTTCTCCTGATTCAAACTTGAAAATGTATGAAAAACAAAAAGTTTTTATACAGCCTAAAAATTATATTTCTAAAAATGTATTTTTTAACCACGCCCCAGATATATACACGAAACAATGAAAAAACATTGGTACCACATACATAGTAATGTGTTTTGTCATTTGTGTCATTTGGGTAGACAATCAATTTTAACTCCAAAAGGAAGAGAAAAGTGAAAAATGACATCATGAAAAGCAAAAAGGTCATAATTTTTCTCATCAAAACTTTCTCCAGCTTACCTGATTTGAACTCCAGAGTATAAGTGATTGAAGATATCATTGTCCTCCAAGACGCCATGACCATTGTCATAGAAGTAAACACCAACCTGAATAGAAAAAAAATAGTAAAAAAAAATAAATCAATCAATATGAAAACCATAAACAAACAATCTTTTAGATAACCAATAAATATGAAGTTGTATCACTTCATATATATCGATGAAAACTTTGGTAATGAATTAGAAATGTATAAGAGCCAAAATTCTGAGGAAAAATCACCCAAAGCAAAGCAAACAATAATGAGCAATTCAATTTAAGATATTGAATCTTGGAATACATTGAGATTGGAAAGAAAATTAACAACTTGCTGTCGCTTTACCAACCCCACCCCTCATTTGAACATCATTCAGGACTAGATAAGTAGATGTGAGGCTAAATGATGTCAACTATGAATATTAGAGGGATGCTGAGGACGTAGAATCTTCTGGGGAAAACCATTTAAAAAAATTGTCATAACTTTCTTGATACTAATAAATGGAGAAAATCATTTCTTGGAAACCTTGCACTGAATCAAACAAGAGTAATGGAAATTAAGCATTGGGTTCCCAGAAACGATCTCAATCCATAGGTCCATATCTATACTATCAGTATAGATGATTGTCTCATACCTGCTTTCCACTGTGTATTCTGTTCCTTCGAAGTACAGGGGTGCTGCCTGTTGTAATCCACACACCTGCTAATGTGTTTGAGTACACCTCATTTTCCTCTATTAGACCTTTACCCTTTTCATGCTGAAAAAAAAATAATATGTAAAGAGAGTGATTGGTCAGGAGAATATAATAGAATAAAGCAATCAGATGAGTCATCATCTCATAAGACACTCATTTACAAGAGCAAAGTACAAAAGAATAGGTTTACTTTTGACATCATCTGCATAAATAGCCTCCACCAAACTGAATGCACGAAGAAGTCAAGTAACTCCATATGGAGCCATACATTCACTAGGACATATCATAATTTCAATTCAAATAAATTATTATATTCTATTTTTGCAAACAGCTTCTCGACCTGAAAGAAATAAAACAGAATATTCAGTTGTTCACACAAGAAGACGCAAAGGTCACTTACCACATAAATGCCTCCATGTTGGCCATGGTGGATCTTGTTATGCCTAACTATAGGATTACTGTTTGTTCTGATTTGTATTCCAGCTAAAGCGTTTCCTGAATAAGGATAATAAAAATAAAAATTAGAATGGATCTTACTCAGTGAGATAAAACAAAATGAAAAATAAATAAATATAAAAATCCTTCAAAAAGTATTATTTGTTTTTTTCCTTTAGCTGACTATGTAACTTCTATGAACATACTGGTAAAATAATTATGATCCTGACATACCATAAATATTGTTGTGTTCTATCAATCCCCTGCCATCCCCAAATATGTAGACACCTCCTTGCTGTCCGTTGTAAATTTCATTTTTTCTGTGGAGTTAAATAGCAATGATAACATATAATTTTGATAAAGAGAAAAACAACAAAAGAGAGCTAGAGAATGTACATCATGCACATTTGTCAGTTATTAAAAATGAATAGATAAAAAAACAAAACAATGAACTGTGCAATCATATACTGGCTGTCAAGAAAGTACGACTTGCATAAAATCTGACAGATACACACTTGGTTGTACTGCGTCCTAATATCAAAGAATAGCTGTTAACTCTCCCCCCTCCCATAAAAAAAAGAAAGAAAGAAGGTAAGAGATGGTTAGAGTAAAATACCTGATGGTCGGATCACTGTTCGAAGTGATCCACACTCCAGCAAAATTATTTGAGTGAATCTTGTTTTCGATGAACTGGCCCCTTCCGTTTTCATGGACATAAATGCCCCCTGTCTGCCCATGATGTACTTCACAATGGATCACAGTCGGGTTTGCACCAGCCTTCACCTCAAAGCCAGCAATCCTGTTGTCATGAATATCACAGTTGTCAAAGTACCCCTGTGAAAGCAAACACAAATGCATCAAGACAATGATAAATGATCTCTAGTGGCAATAAGAATTTATGATTCTCAACAACACATCATAAGCATATTGACTGTCGGGTTATTAGAGCACACAAAATGTCAACAAAAATAAAATAAATAAAAGAAGAACAACCACTAATTTGTTTGTATTCATCAAATAAGGTGGTGTAAAAATGAATAAATAATTCCTACTTACCAGCCCATTGTCAAAAGTGAAGACTCCAACATCCCTTCCATGGTGAATGTGATTATTTCTCATGATTGGATTTGCACCATTCTTCACCCAAATGCCTGCCAGGGCATTGCCACTGATCTCATTGTTTTCATATACACCCTAATGGAAAAAAATAATTAAAATTAAAATGTCTCGCTTCAAATAGCCATCAAGTGCAAAAGATGAAAGAAAAATAAATGTAAATAAAAAGAAATGCTCGGATATAAAAAGAAAGAAAGAAAAAAATAAGTCTGCATAAAAATTATTCCCCCAAAAAGAATGTATTATATTCATGACAATTATTTGATGTGAAGAAACACCCACCTCTGCTTTATCTGTCACATAAAGGCCAACATTTTCACAATCACGTATAATGCAATTCATTATTTGAGGATCTGCACATTCCCCTGATACACATACGGCAGCACCAACTGTGAAGAAATAAAAGAACAGATGTGATAAATAATACATTAAAAAACTCATAAGTTGAGAGAAAAAAAATAATCACTTTTAAAGTGTAACCACTGATATTTTATCCAAATATATTATCTTAACAAACTTCTTTGGAACAGATCTAAAATATTCTAATTCTAATAATATCCCAAAACTATGCTAGGACTCACCAACTGATAAGCTCTTTACTTTACAATGATCAATAATAGGTTGTGTATTTTCAGCTACTTCCAGGGCATAATGGCGATGGTGAGGCACTGTTGATGTGCTGTCAGGTGAAAACTGAGGAAAATAATGTATGAAAGATTTAAATCAAAGATTTTACAAACTTTCATGAAAAATTAAAATTTCCCATATATATATGTAAGCCGATTTTGGAAAGTAAATACATACAGAATGATATAATCTAATCAGTCCATATGTTAGTGACCTCTCTGACAAAACTTGTGAAATAAATTTTTTAAATCAAAGTCCATGACAAGAAATATACTCACTTTTAATGTGACATAGCCTAAGTAAGCTCGCTTTGCACCTTCCACAAACATAATGGTGGATTCTGTTTCTCTTTCAATGATCACATGATCCATCACATTTCCTGGGGCTAGAATAAAAATGAAATGAAAGAAAAAACAGTTTCATGTCAATATAGACTATAGATAAAGTTCAAATCGATCAAACATAAAGAAATCACATATATATATATATATATATATATATATATCTATCTCTTTATTGTTCCTCCAACAATAAATTGAAAGTTAGAAATGTTTGCGATCTCCCTGCACTTCTCCCCTCTTTGATAAATATGGCATGACTATAATGATGAAAGATAATCTCTTTATCAAACCATCAATATTCTGCTGTATCATAGTCACCCCCCTCGCAGTCTCAAAGCAAGAGTTTACAACCTACCAGAAAAAAAATACCCCTACCCACCACTCAAAGAAACAAACAAAAACTATCAACTTACCAGCACCAATTAAAGACACTGGTGAATCTATCAACAGGAACTCTCCATGATAGACACCAGAATGAATAAAGATGAGGGCATCTTCAATTTCCTCTGTATCCACAAAATTATAGGCAGACTCTATCGTATCATACTTCTGTTGAAAAAAAATACAGAATAGCAAATAATATGCAAAGTCACTAAAAATATAGAAGCATAAATAATATGCCATATTGAACCAAAAATACAATAAATCATTGTGTCAGTCGTAGGTGGTTTTCAATTATTCTGTCAAAGACAATGATTTAAGAGCTACGAACCCAATCCAGTCAACAAGACAGCAATCAGCAAATCAAAGTATCACCTCAATGTTTAAATAAAAATATTTTTTAGTCTAATGAATAAGAAATGAGGAACTTTTTTTTCCATCCAGTAGTCATTATGTTTAACAAATAATCCCCATGTGCATTTACCTAACATGACAATATTTTTCTGTGATAGAAATACAAATTACACCAATGCATCAAATAGTTCCGATGTGTTGCTTAGAATTCTCATACTGATATCTATACATGCTGAGCTACAATAATAAGAAACAGTACTTACAATTACACTGCGACCCTTCAGCCACTTCCCTTTGGTGTTCTCACACTGAGGGGTTCCATCTTTGGAAACATGTATTCCTCGATACTGTATGCAAAAAAGCAGAAATGGAAACAAATTTTGTGACATTTTAAAAAGACAATCAAATTCATCGTGCGACAAAAATATAAATCTTATATTTATCCTATTTACATTACCACCCCACCCCCTTTTCTCCATTGCAATTTGCCTCAACAATTTAAGTTCACCAGTCAACACTCACTACAATTAGACATGCAAAAAGCCTACACTGCTGTTGGCAAGTTCCTCCAGATTTGAGACGCCTCAGATACGCACAGAAAAAAGAGAATAATGAAGTGCACATTATTTCTTATGTCAATGAAAGATTTTAGACACAGTGGGTTGCTTTAAAAATCATTGATAAAAGCCCTTGTTCATTGCACATGGTGGGAAAGAGAATGCCTCGATTTGCTTGTGGGTGCCTCAGGTGCCTTTGTTCCAAAGAATGTTTATTTTTTATTAAATATTATGGTTAACTGCTAAACACAACAATAAACACTTAACTTGGTTCCTTTCACTTGTCTGAGACTTTTCAAATGTCTATGGAACAGCAATGTCATATCTCTTATAATGCTTGATATTTTTTATCCTTAGATATAAACTTCCTTACCAACTGCTTAAAACTGTCTTTCCAAGGGTTGTCATAGTTTGGGTCATCCGGTGACACAAACTTGAAAACTCTCGGTTCTGGATTCAGTAAAGGTGAATCATACTCAAATACTTCCTGGTAAAGCACCTTCCTGTGAAGCAAACATAATTTGAAAGTCGATAATGTACATGATAGTGTTTGTAAAACTAGAAGAAGATTGTTCAATGGATAAATATATCCATGTTTCATACATTATAAGCCTGAAATATTCTTAAGGTGAAGTCAATGTCTATTTTATAACTTGTTCACATATCCTTCATACCAAAAATAGCACATTCAAAGAATGTGAAGACTTACCAAAGTTCATGGTCATTGGTTATAGATCTGAACCGCTGACACACTTGAGCTGCATTGCAAAGATCCAACTCTTTCAAGAAGGAGAAAATATAAAACATGACCTCATCTGGCAAATCATGTTGGAGATAGCGAGCTGCTACTCGACCTGTAAATCAAAAAGAAAATTTGTAAAAAACATTTTTCAAATAAATGTGTCCTCTTAAATATGTAGAAAAAACACAGCTTTTATGAAAAAACAAAACAAAATAAATGAAGTACTCCATCTGTAGTACAGGACATTCAATATAAAGACCGAAAGGTGATTAAGAGTATTACCTTGTGGCTGAAGAGCAGGATTATTGCATGACTTTTTTCTCCTCTTCCTTGAAGGTTCATAAAATTCATCTGTTCCTGAAGTTTGAGAACCTGGCGCTCGTTCTAAACTAAATGATCTTCTTCTGCGCAGATAGTATCTACTTGAATTTCCATAAGACAAGCCCAAAGCCACTGATGTCGGACAATCTATAGCAAAAAAAAAAAAGAAAAGGAAAAGACATTATCAGCCATTCAAAACTATTTCAAAAGCAAGAGGTATGATTATAATGTTAAAAACATGTATGTAATTGCATGGACAGATATATAGCTAATATAATAAATCACATCATGATTATTGTAAAAGTAAGACCTTCAATCTTAGCAAATAAGGTAAAAGTCAATTAATATTACTGACTTTAATACCAAAATTCAAAGTCTGTTGACTTCTATTTGTTATCCTCTCCCTCTGGCAAACAGAAAAGAGTAAGGACACAAAAACTCATCAAAATATCAATCAACAAAAGTAATACTTTCCCTGCAACTTGCCTTGCTATTTGGGGAGTACTTAAACAAAAGTAATGAGCTTTCTTATTCACACAAGGTACATTTTCAGACTTCAATTCATCGGCCATGACTTTATATGGCCAAAACTGTGTTACACTGCTTAAATCCTATATGCTCAGGATTTATTTAGTTCTTCAAGAAAAGAATCATTCTTGTTTTAGATCCAAGCAAATTTATATCGTACAGAACAGGATGCTGCCAGTTTGTCTCACCTAATTACCAATTACTTTGTACAAAGTTTGACACTTAAATTCCTGTATTATGATAGTTGCACAATGAGAAACAAAGGATACATTCCATTAAAGTGGACAGTTAACGATATAAAACTAGAAACTGGTAGGGTACAACTCTGGTTACATTGACATTAGTGGTCAGTCAGAATAATAATAATAATAGAGCACATTTTTAATTTATATGCAAACAATCCCTCACAGAAGGAGGCTTTGGGTGCATTAACAATAATATGCATAGCACATTACCACAACAATGTATTTGAGTAATTATACATGAAACATATAAAAGTATTACTATTATAGACAAAAAATTTACATCATTATCACTTTTACTAAAATTATCCTTCCACCAACTGGATCAGAGCAGTCTATACTGGTGGATCCTTCAATATGACATCAAAAGATGGCAGCAGTGGGTGCCAAATAACCGGGCCCGATCTCTTTATAACAGACAACACAAACAATTCATCAGCAAGACAAAATGCCTTAAGAACACCAACAGACTTTTTTTTTTTTAAAGGAAAAGGCTATTGTACTAAAAAGGATCTCAGATAGAAGGAAATGAAATATGAGACTCATTAGCAAACATAGGAAATCAGGAACCATAAAGTGTAGAAAAAACACTAGAAGAAATAAAATGTCCTTGAAAAACATGGCTCTTCAAAAATGGAAAGTCGAGCACCTTGCCAGAAAAGAACAAACCATCACATTCAGACTGAAAACAGGACACAACAAATGACAACACATGTTCAGAAAATTTAAATCTCAACTCGGAAGTTTGTGTGGAAATATACAGAGCATCTATCCTCAACAACTGAGACTAAGAAGAGATTTTGTCCACAAGAACCTATTCAAACAAAACCGTATGACAACAGAAATGATCCAAACAAAACTGTTGACTTCATAGCCACCGCCGGTCACTCAATTTTGATGCCTGTTTGAAGAACAAAGACAAAGAGGAAAGACTCTAAGCTGATTTAAAAAAAACATGGTACAGTTTCACAATCTCTATAAAAATACCCTAGCAGTTACAGATAAATATGACAGAAAAAGATGTTTTTAAGTTCTGTCTGAACACAATGAAGGTGACTGTTTTTGATAGTGGCTGGTTACTGTTACATGTATGGATTGGCAGATGTAAAAAGTCTGATTATTAGAATGATGCTATCGAGTGACCATTGCGTTGTTAGGGGCATATATGATGATGTGTTAAGTTCCTGGAGTCCTTGAGATATTCAGCAGAAGTTTTATTGATAATTTGCAGTCATATATATGTGGCTTTGTAGACGGGCAAAACAATATAGCTGGAACAGGGTGTTGTTTTATCATCATGTTGTCTTATTTGGCACTATTTTGCCTTTTATTTATATATAACACAATAATAATATAGTCTATCAGTCTACTTCATCTTCAAGGCTCAAGTGTAAAAGAAGAATCTTTATATATGCATGAATTATGAATGCTAAAGATAGTATCACTAGACTCTAGTCTAGACCCTTGTCCTTGTGGGTTGCATTATCATTAAGAACAAACAAGATATCTATTTCTACGTTGTACCGCTCAGCCTCAGAAATAAAACAAAAATAATGGGAATTTCAGATCAGAGATTTAACAGTCTACACTAAACTACAGTAAGAAGAGCAATCTTCATCAAATGCTAGACTCAAATTTAGTGTAGATTGAAGTAAAAGAACAGAAAAGAAGAATGGGAGTGGCCTACTAATACTAATAATAATACTACTTCTCTCTCTTTTCTTTCCATTTCCATGACTCACATTGATCAATGGAGAAAATAACAATCTGCCATTAAAATATTAATCTAGAAACCACTCAAAACATGGACTTATTTTAATTTTAACAGACTTGCTTGGCCATTGATTTTGATCATTTATATTATTGATAGATATTCAGCAGATATCTGGTCTGGTGAGGCACTCACACTACCACCAAGTCCAAGGTTTCATGAGTTGAATAGTTGTTGGTTATACAGCAAAACAATTTAACAATATAGTTTGACATTTAGGGAATAATCCAGACAATTCAGAGCCATACAGAAATGAAGCAGACAATCTGAGGCTGAGCACTGTCTATTTCCAGTCTCTGAGGACCCAGGAGGAGTGAGAGGAATGAGACTGAGGTTCTTGCTTGTCTACAAACAATTGCAATCTACGAGTACGAGTGAGGTTGAGCTTATTAACATTTTTGAATTGTCTACGATCATATAATTATAAAACAGACCAACCTACATTATGTGTAAGTCATCTAGTAAGCTATCTATTCAAAAACTTCAAAAACAGCCATTATAATTATATCGACTATCGGGCTTTCCGTAACAGCTATCAAGACTATGACTCGGAGTCTGAGGCTGAGGTCGCTAAATTATTATTCACAAAATTTAGTACCATCATGAAGATGACAAGGTTTCGACATCTCACCTGAATTCCGGTGGTGTAAATTACATGACTTAGACTCTGATTTTGACTTCCTTCGGTTTCTTGTCTTCAATCGCGTTGTTCTTGTCGATCTTGAAGACATTTTCCAAAGGAGGTGTCTTTACACAAAGAAATAAACAAACTAATCTATGGAAAGTCCTAATGAGACGCCATATTGGATTATCAGAAAAATACAATATCGAATAGGAAAAGCCAGTTGAAGTCACGTGCCATAAAGTAACCAATGGTTGCATATTTTTAGTTTATCTGTGAAAACATGGCAAGTGAGCAATAAATAACGAATAACGAAATAATTCTTGAAATCTGACCTCAGGTACCTGACGACGACGTCGCTGACATCCTTTTATTCCATGTTGCTCACTAATTAATGAAAAGGCAAAATATGTTTCATCAGACCCAAAGAGCCACGCATACGTTATCAAAGGAGAAAGTCCATTTGATTGAGCAGGTTAGTCACTCAACATTGCCCATGTATATAATAAGTCCAGGCACACCACCGCTAGATAAGAAATAAGATAGTCTTGTTGGTTTTTTTTCAGACTCGGACCGGTGGTACCCAGCACTGCAAACAAACAATAACAATAACAACAAAGTGACAACAAAAAAGCACCCATAAAAGTTCAAACTAAGACCTGGTTGTCAGCGATTAGAAGATGCATGTACATATATGTCCCCACCACCGTAGGTTGCTGAATAGAGCTTATGATTTTCTATAGATCAGCCCAGCCCACTTCTTCAGTCTGAAGACTGAAGAATAGTCAGAGATGGTATATATAGACTATTATTATTATTATTATTATTATTATTATTATTATAGATTCTATAATAATAATAGTAAGAATAGAGTAATATATTTATTATAGTCTACACACTTAAGATTCTACTGATATAGATATATTATTGTTGGTTCCACAATTTTGACACAGCTTCAGTTTCAGTGTTTACCAGAGATTTATATTGTATTGTAGACTAGAACTAGAGACACAGAGACAACAAAGAGGCTATGGTTAAAAAGGCAGGCAAGCCTAAACTTGCTACAGACTCATCCATTGCATTTCTTATACTCCTGTTTCATTTCTAAGGACCTAGTCTATTGTCAAATTTGCATTACTTTTGTGCATTTGAGTGCATTCTTCCTGTTACTGTTACTGTTGTTAGGTCATTTTTGTCTGTCTAAAATCCTTTTGATATAAATTATAAAATTATGACTACGATTGGGAATTTTAGAATCGTGAACATGGAAGCAGTAACAAAATAACATTCTTGAGAAAAACGGTTACCTAGAAAATGTCCATGAAGAGCAAAGATGCTATCAAGAATGAAAGAAATGACATACATTTATTATATTTCAGAAGGCTATGGGGAGAGACTGAGACCTTCTAAATAATTCATGGTTTTTGTAAGTTCCAACTAAAGAAAGCTGTACTACCAGAGATCACTCTTATAAGATCACCAAATATTGTAGCATACTTTTGACATCTGTAAACACTTTCAGAATGATCAATGATTTGAATGATTTACCTGAAAATGTTATAAAAAGATGTTAATGTTTGAAAATATGAACTAGACAACCACTAATAAAATTATGCATCAGTTTATAACATTGATGAAAAAATGAACATGCGAGAAGTGTAGCCAAATACAGCTTCATATAAGTTAGAGCTGAACTAAGATAGAGACACAACAGAGCCTGTGTTAAGAAATGTCCATCATATTTTATATAGTTAAAACAAAGAGAGATTTGCGAAAAATGTTGCAAGACAATTTAAATTTCAAGGGTTTATGTTTTCTTTTCAAATTCAAAGGTCTTTCAAATGGCAGATGAAGGAGTTAAAAGCTTCTTAAACTATGAAGACCTTAAAGTTGCGATCATGGCTTTATTTGGATACAAGCCTTCCAAGGTAAATATGATTTTCATTTTCGGTAAATATTTGCTGGATTCATAATTGTTTTTGTTATCCTCCTATATATGTCTTTTTGATTGAAGTAAGAAATATATCAATTTTCAATGTAGCTAGCTACTTCCATCTAAATTAGTGTATGTTATACTAAATAATGATCATGTCTGAAACCCCTTATCAGTCGGCAGCTCAAATTAACATTGTTCACAGCAGCTTGTGAAATAAAATACTTCGTTATTCTCCTAAAATTGTGCACTGTCTGGTGGGATTTCCTTTTAAAGAGGCATGTTTTTTAAATTATTGGTTCATTATGGGGAGCCGGTGGCTTAGTGGTTAAATCACTGGCCTTTGGTTGGAGAGGTCACAGGTTTGAATCCTGGTGGAAGCACTGGGTTTTTTCCGAAGACCTTGATCCCATTTTGCGGCACTGCCAGTCTATCCTCAGAATAAACCCTAGACAAAGTTCCCCCTGGGATGAATAAAGGGAATTTATTTTATTATTATTAAATGTTGTTCTGGTTGTCCCCCAATGTATATTTTTAATTTTAAGCCTCTCTCGCAGCAAGATTTCAATTTAGGCATTGTCAAATTACTTTTTCTTTTCTTTTTAGGATGAGGTTTATCAAATGCTTAAGTCTTATGGTCACAGCAAGGCAACTATTTCAGGTAAAAGAAATACTTATGTGTATTTGATGTTTGAAATTAAAATTGTTTTGTATTTCATATGCTTTTATCATCAACTTCATTTTTTCTATTCAGTCAAAGAATGGTTTGACAACTTTTTGACTCATCAAAATCAATCTCATGGAGATGAGTGTGTATTTGTATTGAAAGGTACAAGACTTTTCTCATTTTGGCTCCCTTCATTGAAAGTTTTGACGACAGACTGATTACTGGTGTTTGTAACAAACTGTCTTCAGCAAAACAGGAAATTATTTTTTATACATGCGAAGAAGGGCATGCTACTTTCACTTTGATAATATTATTGTTTGAATATGCCATTATTTAGATGAGGATGTTACTAAAATGTTAGATCACGCATTTATCATCATTTAGCTATACTATTGTAATGCTCTTCTTTTCAGCTAGGTTTGACAATCTTAACACGTTTTGATTTGTTTTCCAAAGGTTTGTCAAGAGAGCAGTTTGAAAAAGCTGTAGTGTGTAAATTTGCTGCAGTTGATGAGGATGAGGAGATCAGGAACACATTTACAGCCTTTGATGCTAATTGTAAGTGAAACAATGACCAGGGTCAAAAGAGTAATTTATATATACATTTTTAATGCAGTGTGTGAAGTTATTGTGCTGGAGTCAATGTTTTCATATATGTGTTGTGACTTTTAAAGTAATACAGACAGAGACTAAGATAAAAATGGATGCAAAAGTGGTAGGTAAGTAGTGTTATATCTTCCTTTATATACATAAATGATAGGTTTAACAGGCAAATTAATATATTTTTAGCTTTTATACTAGTTTACAACCACCTTACATTTAAAAAAATACTAATTCTATGATTTCAGCTGTCCAAACAAACATCAAGGACAAACATATACAATTGTAGGTGCATGAAGGAAAGTGAAGTACGTTTCCTTTCCTGATATTGCTGCTGCCATGTGAAATGATTTAAGTTGTTCTTTTCTCCTTTCTTTCATTAGGTAGAGGTTTTCTTACCTTGGATGATACCAAGAGAATATTTAGTCAGGTGTGTCCTCGTTTGCCAGAGGATCGTGTGGAGCTTGCTTTCAGGTAATTCATCAAATTGCAAACAAAATGAATATTCTGCCTTTGACAGGATGAGGTGTGAAATGCCAAATCTTTTCCTTACACATAGATTTGCTATTTGGTTACTTAGAGAAGAAAGTTGCTTGAATGTCATTCCCATGGTTATGAACATTTACTTACTTTTTTGTTGTCCATTAGTAATTACAGGTAATTAACTGGTAGCAAAACATGTTTGCGTATGGGCATATATAATGCAATTGGAACCATTTATAAACAGGAATCCAGTTTCACAGTTGTCACTGAATAACTTATGCTGCTTGAGAGCAGAGAAAAGTGTGTTAACTAAGACTGTAAGAAGCCACAAATTGGATGAGACAGTCAATATGTCCAGCTGAACAAAGGTTGGGTTAGACATTCGTATTATGAGACCTTGGACAGGCTTGACATCACATTGCATTGTTTTGAACCGTGACCGTGTGGTTACACATACAATTACAAAAAAATTACATCTTTGTATGTTTCTTTCATATTCTTAACAGAAATAATATTTTTCATAGACTGCTCATTTTGGAATGAGTTCTAAATACAAATAGGAAGATATAGTCTGTGGCATCACAACAATTTAGTGTATATTTATATATGCTGACCGTGCGTTTATACCTATATATAGAAATAAAACAAAAATAATTTGATCAGTAAGCATAAGTGTGTTTAGTCAGAGTGCGTTGATGTTACACAGCATGTGCTTATCAAACACTGTAATAATAGGCATGTTATCATCTTTCCATCATTTTTAGATTTTATTTAGTTAGCAAGATAAAGTAATAATAGTGTTGGGGGGGGGGGGGGG
>JARDUL010262231.1:0-15224 GCA_030265205.1 Dirona pellucida | reverse complement strand
GGGTAGAGGAAATGTATAGATAACAAATCCTGACACCGAATGGCACAAGTGAGAAATGAGAAGGAGAAAAAAAAAGAAGTTTGGTGTTTTACTCATCCTCCTCAATGCGAGACACCCACAATCAATTCCAAGACAAAAAAGAGAAAGTGACATCCACTAACAATTCCAAGGAAAAAAAGAAAAAGTGACACCCACTGTCAATTCCAAGAAAAAGAGAGAAAGTCACACCCACTGCCAATTCCAAGAAGGAGAGAGAAAGTGACACCCACTATCAATTCCAAGAAGGAGAAAGAGAAAGTGACATCCACTGTCAATTCCAAGAAGGAGAGAGAAATATCATTTTTAGAAATTTCTTTGTACTCCTTCAAACAAATATTACTCTGAAAGAAAAACAGCATGAAAGTAATTCAGTGCCAGACAAATAAACAATGGACAAAAACAGGAAAGTGAATGCTGTCTTATTCTTAAAAAAAACTGTCTTTGTTTTGTCCACAAGGGCACCTTGTTTTGAGGGTATATTCGGAAAAAACCCCGAAATATCCCTAGCGCTAGCAGCAGTGCAGCGGCGCAATGCAGGCAATAGGAGTTAGTTTTCTTGCCCAATAAAAAAAATACAATGCTGAAAGCCAGACTCAAACCGCTCATCGTCAGCGTGGTTAGTGCAATGTCTTAACCTCTTGACCTGGTAGGTTCACTAAACGTTTGAAAGGTCGAGTCCCAGGGCCCATGGAGATGATGATGCCATTGACAAGGCAGAGTTTGATTCCCACTGCTATCCAACATTACCATTCCTTTTCCCGACTATAATCTGATTTTTCTGGCACTGCATTATTTTCCTACCACTTTCCCACTGCTTATCATTACAGTATGCTCCATATCTATTCGTCTATAGCCCTAAAAGATGTGAATGGTGTACAACAAATTCTAGTTCAATGAATGTGACTTGGGGACATCAAACTTTTGAATTAGTTTAGTTAATCACCATTTTCATTACTGTAAGGTCATACTGAGAGAGAGACTTCATCTTGTTTAAAAACAACCTACGATAGCTATTGACAGAGCCTTGAAAACTCCCTGAAAGATCCCGATGCTGGATCAAAAGTTGATTGTTGGCCAATTATTGCTAAATGCCTTTTAGAACAAGTTGTACACTGACCAGAATTTGATGATAAAAATGTTTATTGACTCCCTATTTACCCTTCATTAGTGGAAGAAAAAAAGAAAGGAATAAAAAAAGAAAAAAAAGAGGGGAATCTTGCTACTGTAAAGTGCTTAGAGTATGGTGATGATTGTGGATAAGCGCTAAATAAATGTCATTTATTCATTATGTCTATATTTTAAAGCCGAGGCATCAGGGTGTACAAGCCCAGTTTGTTAAATCAGGGTTATCTCATTTTATAAAAGTTTGTTTGGATAGTTTCTCATTTTATAAAAGTTTGTTTGGATAGTTCATTATCGAATTAGCTCAGTAGTAGAATGTCTGATTGCTTTTGTCGGTAAGACAGTGGGTTCCGTTGCAGTCATGGGTTTGATTCCAGCTGTCGGCATGGGCAGTTATTGTTCTGAGCTTGTCAATTGTCTTTGTTTCTTGAATCAGGTTGATTTTCTTTCATTCAACTGTGCAGTGCAGTGAGAGCTGCCAGAAGCGTGTAATCCGAATGAATGGAAACAGTGATATGGTTCACATTTGAAACCTCCCATTATTCCTGCATTGTTACATTCAACTAATAATTTCCGCCCATGTTTATGCATTCCATTTCATAAATCATTGGCACGACTTACAAGTTGACTCTCACTAACAAGGATGAATTGGTTATGCTGCAATGAATTGATCGATAACAACTTTGATTGCATAACCCGTTGACTACTGACATCAAAACCATTGTTTCATTTTGTATGATCCATGACATTTTTTCCCCTTCTAATTTTCTTCTTCTTCCTAAGTGCATCACTTCAAACTCTATGTATCCATGTGCCCTTCCACATAATGATAGAGGTTCCACATAACCTGGGGCGGGTTCACATATCATTCAAGTGGTAAAGATTTGCTGGTTCACATATATAACATACATTCTTGTATGCCAATTTTAGGAACATATTGATTTGATTTCCAGATTCACATATTTTTCACCTTTGGAATTTGCTACAACAATTTTGATTGAAGCCGCTATTTTCTAAAGAACAGGATTAAGAGTAATATGATGAAAGACTTTAAAGAAATCTGAAAAAAAAAGCAGAAAACTCCGAAAATTTAATCCCAATTTAAATTAACGAACATAATACACAACATCCTCTCAGCACTATCGATGTGAGGATTGGGTGGATCTGGTCATCAAGTGCACTCCTAAAATTAGCATAATAAATAAGTATGAGTAAGTGACAAGTTCTGCATGGCCTTCTAATCCATAGTACCCATGCTTATCCAGAGTTTCCAAGGCGTGAAAAGGACCAATTGGTTAAAAAGTAAATCTGAAGGACTCCATCTTCCAAGTCCAAGGTTGTCATTTCAATTAGGAAATCTAATTGGCATTTAACTTATTTTTCTAAGTCCTTATGTCCAAAAATATTTCCATTTTGTCGATACACCATTATTGTAATGAAGGTGACAGACAGAAAACCAAAGGCGATAGGGATAAACAAATAGGCAGTACCAAGAATCATACGTTGCTATGCAGCACCCTTCAAATGTTGCTGTACTAGGAGATGGAACGTGATGATAGTAAGTCTATTTGTTTTTATTATTTGAAATTAAGCAAATCCTAAATTTTTCTTGTTGAAAAATGATATTACTGTCAAAGATCTTCGAGCAATCAGAAAATCTTTATTGGCGTTGCTGCGTTCCACTTCCATCAATCAAGAAGCTACTAACTGCAAAATCCATTAAGGGTAGTGAATAACAATGTATGATTTATGGTATGATCAAATCACCAAGACAAAGATTGAAGACATTATACAAGTAAGACAGCTTTGTTAAATTAAGATTCAGATTGTAAAGACTGACCCAAACGTATGTTATGCACAAGATTTATACCCAGGTAGAGAAAGAAACCAAAAGAAAAGAGAAGAGAGCAGATGCTTGTAAACAACACCAGATATACGGTAATTCCCTCTGTGATAAATATTATTATGGTAACATAAGCCAGCCATTATTCGCATAGCCAGTACTTTCTTTTAGCTGAGCCATTATGATGATAATATAAAGTTGCCATTGATTTTTTTTGTTTTTTCATATTGAGTTCACAGTAAACAAACAAGTCACATTCATCATTCCTAGGCACTCATGCAACAATACAAATAATGTATCACTTCATCATCACAACATTGACATAACACAGTAATGACACATGCCCATGACACAGTAATGACACATGCCCATGACACAGTAATGACACATGCCCATGACACAAACATGATTTCAAAAATATGACACAAACACCTTTGGATGCTGGTAAAATACATGATTTAATAAATCACACATTTGTGTTAGAATAGTTTAAGTCCAAAAAATATATCTATTATTATTATTATTATTATTAATATTATAATACATGTTTATATAGGCATTGAATAATTTAAATATAGCTATCTACTGACAAATATGACAGTCTTTAATAAATAAAGAAATAAATAAATAATCAAGCAATGTTATATCATATCTAGGATATATAAAATGATAACATGATTTTAATTAACAGAAAAACTTTAAAATGATGATTGGATTGAAATATAACTAAGTGAGAAAGTGGTTACCACAGTCACCAAATAACAAATATAAGACAATTGATAGTCAAAACTTTTTAAAATAATATTTACCATATATATATGTGTGTATATCTAGTCATAATGGAGAGGCCATCACTGATTAAAAACTGATATAAATTGATAATAAAAATAAGAAATATCACAGACAGTTCCACGTACGATGCGATCACATCGTGATAGATTGGACGGAATGCTTGGTTAAAAGAGAAACATCAAACATCGACATAAGGAATGGCTAAAAATAGGCACATGATTTTCATATTCGTGAAAAATAACAGGAGAAACGGTGACTCTGGTTGTGGAGTCAACCTGTATGACGCAAGCAAAGAAATTCTAACCATAATACGACAGTTTTCTCAGAGCGACAGGTTGGTTTTTTTTGTGTTTTTCATTCCTTCATCATATAACACTTCATATCTAACCATGATCCTGCTCCTACTTTTTTCAATTCATTCCATGAGAGTCAAGAGTTAGTATCTGACTAAGTTTATCAACCACTGAGTTTATGGAGTAAATAAAATATAAAACAGAAGATTGAACATATCTCCTTTGGTTATAAATAAATTGAAGATAAATACATAGATAATAAATGAAGACAATAAGATCTTTAGAAGAACACTACAAGGAATTGAATCTAAATTCAAATATCAAATACATTGATTGTACACGGGGCTGTCAAATACATTTTCATAAATTATAGTCAGCCTTTTCAGACCCCCATTTTAATCATTTAATAAGAAACATGCCACAGACAATGATTTAAGTTGATTGGTGTACATACTATTACAGTGGCCCACTCTTAAGATGTCCCCTCATACAGTGATTCACAGATAATTATAACTCGTTTCATCATCCCCCCCCCCCCCCCCCCATGCCATATCTATTGTTGTCATTTCGCAACAACTCATAAGATGAACTTTGCATTGGCTTTCCTTTTCCTTATGTATCCAGAGGACATCTTATCAGTAGACCACTAAAGTATTAAATAAATGTGATGCTTTGTATAATAATCATCCAAAAAAATTTTATGTTCTAAAATCCCTAATGCTCTGTCCACAGTCCAAACCAAAAAGCTATGTTGGAAAGACATGACCATAATATTCATAATATCTATCACAAACTCCCATCACATTTTGTTTATGCATGATTCTAAATGTTTTTCAAAAAGGATTTGATCCTTACACTACCCATCTCAAACAGGACTTTGACAATAAACAATTCAGTTTTATTCTTTACAATTACATTCTTTAAAAAAAAGATATCACTAACACTTCTCTCCATATTAGCCGAAATAAGAAAATAATGTTTAAAGGAAACATTTTTCTGCTTTTAAGTCTAAAACAATGCAATGTCTATGGATGATAATTTTCATTCCAAAGTGACTTAATTACACAGTTTTGCATCTAGTCTATGTCTCACTCAATAGTTCAAACTCAACACTAAAGATTTCTACGCATTTGTCAATCAGGGTGTGAAACAATTCAAATCATTCTAAATGTAATGTTGGATTATCATAGAGACGTGATAAATGTAAAAATTGATCAGCCATTCCAGCTATCTTTCCTGGTCTTCACATAAACATACTTTACAACTACCCCAGAGTTGGCCTTGAGACTATAAGTATATACTGACCAACAGGAATCCTTAGCCAAAGTAAAGATGTGAACGACAAACTATGTCATCAGCAAAGTGAAAAACTTTAAAGGCCACATTTTTACATGAGCAAATATTTGATAGGCTGCACAGAAAAGTGCAATATAATATTCAGCAACGGGTAGGTCGGTATATTTTTTGTTTTGTCGGAAACATGTTCAGATCCTCAAAAACTTAAAATGCATAAATACATCATATTTCAAGAAAAAATAATTTTAAAGTTATAAGTAGCAATTAAAAATCAATGAGTAAAAACAATAAAAGGAAAAGGACTGAACTAAAACCCTGTTCGAAAATTTTTTTTTGACTAATCTAACTTTTTAGACTGACCAGACAAGCAAAGAAGTATTAATCAATAGCATAGCTTGCCAACAATTTCAATTCATAACTGATAATCTGATTCTAATCTACATTTAATCAAATATCATTCCAATATCATCTTCCATGGGCAGCAAAAAAATTTTTTTTTAAATCGAACACTTTGCATACAATATAAGTACAGTATTTTGTAGTGTAAACCTCTACATAAATAAGTAAACGTCCGCATACATATTATAATATTTAAAAAATGTATATAATGAATCATTGATATTGATTCTACGACTATGAATATGGAGTAAGCTCTACTTCAATGCTTCATTGAGCAAAAGTTATAAAAAGAATTATGTATAAATAATAACAAGTAATGCTTTAATGTATTGAGTTTTAATGTTTGTAATTTATATAAATAATTGGAAATAAAAATTAAAAATGCATCGAGTTATAATACTGCTTGATTTCATCCCAGGACTTTAAAAATAAATAAAAATGAATTTGTCATATAGTTGGGGAAGCAAAAATAAATATAACATAAGAGTCTCGTTTTAGCTTGATTAACAAAGCAAAGGTACAAATCTAAATAACCATCTTAATTGATATCATTAAGTAGATATATCTGACCAACAACAAAATATAAATTATAAAAAAAAAGGTTGAATTGTGCATCTATAACATGGTGTGTATATTGTACAGATATATGAAACATTTGATATATGAAACATTTGATCACTAAATATTATATCATTTTTTTATGTGACATTGGGCACATTTTGTATAAGATTAAAAGAAAAAGATAAAGCTTCTTTTTTTTGTTTGAAATCGACTATAATTGAATAATAACAATACAATAATTTCATGTTCATTATGGACTCAATTTTGACAGATATACGATTACACGTACAATTTAGTCATGATACAAATATACCTCAAGCTCACATTTACTTCGTACACTGAATAACTTAAACAAGTTAAATTCCTCAAACTCTGTCAGAACTGCAATATTGTGTGCCTCTTGAAACGCATCTAAGAATTAAAACAAAACATCAACAACAACACTGACAACATTTCTTCTTTTTTTCAAACAAAAACCTGTAGTACCTTACAGCGTTAGATATAATTACTATGAATACATTTCATCCATTAGTCTCCATTATCAGCCCTTTTCTTCACATGAATTAATCCAATACATTCTGCTATCCTTTTTGCTTCTACTTCGGGTCATCTTTCCCTGCTGTTTACAATCAAATGTCGAATATAACAGCACCAACAACAAAATAAAAAAATAAAAAAACACATAAACACATCCGTCAACAGTATTGATTCTCATAACTTCCAAATGAATGAATTTTATAATTCTGCTCTACCTGATTTGATTAGCACCATATACAAAATAAATACTAAATATATATAGAGAGAAAACGTCTTGAACATATAACATATATATATAAAACACACACTAGTGGCAATACAAAACCATGACATAATGTCATGTATGAATAATCTATTGAGGACAAGGATTAAGATTTGGACGGAAAATAATTTCAGGAAGTAAAAGTCCTGCCCCTGATTTGAGGAATGGACGGATAAATTACAAAATAATCTTTTTTTTTTTAAATAACAAATGATAGCATTTTGTATAATTATCACAGTATGAAATGGAATTTATGGAAAAAAAATACACTACTGTAATGGTACTATTAAAAAAAAATTTTTTACATTAATTTTTTTTAAATCATTTCAAAATATTGGAGCTTGATATTAACCATCTCAGTTGTTGAGATTTTAAAAATAAAATATAAAATTAAAAGAATAAATAAAAAAACAACCCAAAAAGCATGACAACAATAGGATATACATAGGCTGATGGTTGTCCAAATGCTCACAGGTAATTCTTTGATTACAAACAAACTCACATCAACAACTCAAAAGTGGTATTAACAATATCTACAATAGTGACATCTACTAGCTATTCTATACTCTTTACAAGAAGAGAATGAATAAAAGTGGATTACTTTATATTATTATAAGGGAATAATTCATTATGGAATTATGAATAAATGATAAAACTAAACGTTCTTGTATTGGGTTGTATTCAATAATGATGATAAGGCATTAATGCTTGGTGTGGAATTTGACTAATTTCATGATCATTTTGATTTCTGGATTTGATAACTGTGACACTACATAATTCACCATCGTATCCTATGGATATGTCAAAGGCATTTTTACAATCAATTGATTCAATGGATTTTTTACTAGCATTCTACTGGGGTGTCACAATTCGATACTAAAAATAGCGTAAAATTACGTTCGGAGAATAGGACACCAGACTAGTCATCTGTGAAAAAGAAAAACAATGAGAAAAGAACGTAAAAAGTGATGCATTTCTGTCATAACTTTTGACATGATGTTTCTGAACAAATTAAATACATAGATGGCAATGTGCAACTTTAAAAAACCAGAATCAAAATAGAAAAGAAAAAAAAGATGAATTGATTTTATCTTCTTTTTTTGTTGTTGTAGATTTGGCACATCATAATTTGTGAACAGTTTCATGGATATGGTAATACTAACAGTGAATAAAAATGAGCTTCCATCGTCATAAGGTAAATAATACAACAAAACTTTTCAGTCTATCATTTCCGTTATTCGTTAGTGGTGTGTCTGTTCTGTGTCTCAAAGATAATAATGTCTTGGCCGAGACAATCGCTGGGAGTAGTAATAAGGCTTGACCATATCGGATTGAAAAAGGATCATCTGCAAGGGGGAGTGGGGGTTAAAACAAAGGGACCTGTTAGTGCGTTATCACCACCACCACCACCACCACCACCACCCAGTCCCGAGAACTACGTTACTACCACACAACAACAAACTCTCTGTTAACACTCTAGGCCAGAGATAGAAACTCCTCTGATCACACTCATTCAGTAACAACAAGACATAAAATTCTGAGCTTGGAGTATTTCTCTGTTTTTAAACCTTTTCGTGGACAAACACTCTATTACAGTTTAGTTCTGCCTTTCTTATTTATTTTTGTTTGTTTCTAAGTGTACAAATATTTCACTATCTCTTTAGCCACACCTATTTATGATTATGACGGATGGAGGCACGACCAAAAGGCTTTTTAAAATATAGTATCTCAAACCTGATGAGGCCGAAACATTACAAAATTTAGGGATTGTATAGGTTTTTCATACTGATGTGCAAGGCAACGACTTCAAATTTGATTTCAAATTCACGTTCTGCTTGAAGGTGTTAGTCATTTGAAAGAATTGAAGTCCGGTGATGTATAAAGATAGAACAAGTTTTAGATAAACTTTGCCATTTTCAATGATTTATGTACCCAATGCTTAACTTCCCACAAAACAATGTGAGACTAGCATAATCGTAGGTGTGGAAATACTCACGATGCACGTTATACATCTCAAGACTTAGCATGACACGTAACCTGTGATAGTCCTAATACGACTTAATTTTAAAGGCAGCTTTTATTTTCTTAAACATCTATCTAATCTGTGATAGGATTGGATAATGCAAAGTGAATTTACACGATTGAGCATTAGGAATTGGGAATAATCCAAAAGCATAAAAAAATTTATCTTGCCCCGTTGTATGAATCTGGGACAAATGCACATTTCATGACTGACACGTCATAGTAACGATCCATTTAAACGACAGTATTAACAAAATAGTTTCGGTGGCTTTCTTCAAAATAATTCAACATTAGCTTCAATTATCAAAATGAGCTTCTTGTGTAAGAATGCTAATGCTTGAAAATCCTTATCTATGACTTTACTAGAGAAGAAAAAATGCTATGCCACAGGAGAAACACTGACTAAAGATCAATCACAGGTAAAGACTACAAATCTATCTTCTGCACTTTTTCCTTTTTTAAAAATTTGCTCCAAGCTCAAAATTTCATGAAAATCAAACAAACATATCCCAATGTTATTATTAAGTCAAAATTTCTCAAACCTCTACACAACCATTGAACACAAGAAAATGCTTAATTCGAAACATTCATTATTTAAAAACATTTTCTCTGCTGCCAATAACCACCGTTTAGTGATGTTTCCTTAATTCAAAATGGCACCTTGATTAGAAATAATTTGAGCTGTCAGAAACATTTTGAACTAAGCGTTTTCAAGTGTGCAGGGCTGTCAATTTCCCCGAAGTAAAATTTAAATCAAATATCAAACATACATTACATAACGGTTAATGTAAAATTTAAAAATTAACATCATTTCAAAATATAATTCTTTCCTTCGTCACGTGTCATTTTTGAATTTTACGTTTGAATAGAAATCTGATACATACGTGATCGCAAATTATGTCACAACTTGTCATTTTTTAAAAAATATTTGAGCTATGAATATTGGTTGTAAAAGTTATTCAATATTTTAAAAACTGTTAAATAGGTTATTTCCTTTACCACAAAAAACCCCCATCAATGATACATTATTATTATGTTAGTGCAAATATGAATTGGAGCTGAGCTCCAGAATGAAACAAGTTACAGTTTTAAAAATTGAGGTTTAGTAATGTTACTATTTCCGTATCTTAAGAAATGTCACGAAGAACACATAACTATATTTTGTATCATTCTCCTGTCATATGTGCAGATTTTGTCCATTAAGTTTTCCTATCTTAAAAGTTACAATGCCTTCAGCCAAGCATATTTTCCACTTTGTTCTCGAATCTAATTTTCTCAGAACTGTTATCCACCTAATAGTTGATAGTATACATAAAACTGGCTATTTGAAAACACGTCATCTTTCTTTTGTGCCAGGATATCTCTAATATTCTGGACACGGATGGATTTACAGATATGGCATGACACAAAGTTAACTGACTAGTTTCCATATTTTGAAGGTTGTCCAAAGATTGTATTAGTCAAATCCTTTATATTTCATAGGGGGCAACATTTTGCAATGAAACTCCAATAGCATGTGTTCTTATCTATTATGGAAAAATAAAAGATTATACAACAGGTATTGATGTCAAAACTATCTTTGTCTGTTGATATAATATATATATTTCTTTTTCAAAATTCAAGCCGGATTTGCATTGTTTTCAACGAAAGTTAACTTCTCATTTTTGTAGTCTTATTGAGGAATATCATTGCACAATTCATGTTTTTTTTTGTTTTAAACATGTTTTCTTTGAGAGATAGAATGTTGCTGACCTATGTGCTATCATTCACAACAAAGGCTTTAAGGCTGGCAGGAAAACAAACACACAAGTGCATCACAGGAAGAAATGAGTAATTGTCATTTATTTTATCTAATATATATATATACATTTTTTTTTTTAAAAGAAAAAAAAAGGGCAGTGCCATTAGTGATGTTAATAATAAATATGAACAATCACAAAATGTCAAAACAAAATTAATTAACAAAATATTGTTTTATTCATCACGTATCTTTTTGTTTGTCGATCACCAACAATGGGCAGAGGAATACTTTATGAGACAAATTATCCCTCATCATCATCACAATTGCTGTCACCACCATCATCTTCATCATACAAGGTTATACTTGCTATGCTATCATATATGAGTTAATGATACAGATCTGTTTGTTGCATGACAATACAAGACTCTCACACAGTCACACAAAGACAAGAAAGTGCAACTCAATAATATTAATCAATGGCAACATTTTCGTTTTCAATTATTTTGTCTTAATAAGACGGAACCCCCTTTTTCTATCCGCAAAAAGAGAAAAGAAGAGTGAGGGTTTTTACCTACCAATGGGTACCAAATGACACTCGTAAACCGCAAGAGGCCGTTTCATTTCTCTGACCGCCGTAGAAGTTTGATAAGTGTTAAGTATTTACAACTTGATCGTTCAAGAGGCAAATCAAACTTGTGATATTCGTTGAATGAAAATTTTTAATTGAAGCATTTCAAGCAGAGATTAAGAAAAGTAAAATAAACAGAAGAAGAAAATAAATAAAGGAGACCCGCTTTCCATACAAACTGTAAGAAGGAGAAAGCATCCCACTGCCCAAAAAGCAAGCATCTTGCTCTTCATTGGTGCAGACAAACAGGGTTTTTGATTGGTTAATTAATTTTGTTATGACAAAAAAGGGTGCATGAACTTAAGGGGAAAGAACTACTAGAATGTGTTTTTGGTGGGATGCAGAAGCAGGGGAATCCTTGCACAAATAGCACAGCCTTTACATCATTGAAAAAATCATTTTTTAAAACTAAATAACTAAGGAGGAGTTTTGTAACATAGTGGTGACCTTTTTGCCGCTGCGTGGATCAAGCCCCAAACAGAGCAGCGCAGTGTTTTGTGGAAACAAAGCTGCCAGTGCCATCTTCAAATACCCAACAACCAACAACCAACAAATAATTTGTGCGGGGAACAAACAGGTGGAATGGATGCCATTTATTTCCTTTTTTGTAACCTTTCTTTCACATATTAAATTATGATAACAGAATTCTTCAGCGTCAATCATCCTGTTCAATTTTGTCACGGTTTCTCTCTTTTTTTTTTCTTCTTTTTTTCAAAATTTGAATACAAGGTCTGTGGACTAAACTTTTAAGATTATCAACTGTTTGCTAATACCTGCTAATAATGCCTTTCTTTCTTTGTATATTATTAAAGTGTTACCTCTTGATTGTAAAGACTTAACAATTTCATATGAAGTACTGTTATGAATCCGTATTCAGTGTTGGTGGCTGAGTGGTCAGGCTATTTGACTAGAGATTGAGAGGTCCGAGTTTGAATCCTGGATGAAGCAACTGATATTGAATCTTTGGGAAAGATTCTTTGCTCACTCGACTCAGGTGTGAATGAATACCCAGCTACAGGCAGAGAAAGATATTGTCAGTATGTTAGTATGACAAGCCTAACAGGCTGCTCTACTGTAACATACTGACATATCTTTCTCTGCCTGCAGCTGGGTACTCATGAGTTGACTAAGGAAAACATGTGTAAAGAGTCTTTCCCAAGGACTCAACAATGGTAGTTCTAGACAAGATTCAAACTCGGGACCTTTCATCATGATAGTCTCTTTGATATTGTCCAGTGTACAATTTCACATTTCAAACAAATTTGTCAACTATTCAAGTCTTTAAAATTTACTGGAGGTTAGATAAATTGTGAACGTGCGCCAAGGCAAAAAGCGTGAAAGTGCACTTATCAGTAAATTTTCCTTTCCATAATCTTATTCAGAGTTTGTATTAATACCATTATAATTTTTTAATTTTTTTTCAGAACTATTGACTGAAAATTTAAACTAACGGAATAATGCAAACACTGTTTGATCAAAACACCAAACTGAACAATTTCATAGTTAGATTCAATTGAAAAAATTCTAAAAATATTAAGTAAAGAAATCATGAAATGAAATATGCAGATGTGTAAGACATAACTCATTTTATACGCAAAATATAGGGGGGGAAAAAAGAATTACGTTTCGGTTATTTTTCTTCTATTGAATCAATAACATGAGTGGAAATTTTTGAAAACAAAGATAGTCTTTTTCAAACATTGTTTACACTCGACAAAAACGTGAGTGCGTCTTGAGTAGAAAGGAAACACAGCACGCGTATTAGAAGAAAGTGACGTATTGAGATAAGATTGGTCTTGGTGGATATATATTACCTATTACTCAGTCTCCCTTGCTTACGCCTTAAACCCCCTTTGGCAGATATGGAAGAAGACAAGGGAAAGGACAAGGAAGGAGAATACGTTGGATAGTCTTCCTCCCCGACTCCCTCCTCGTCATAGTCAGACTTTGAAGTAATTGGCTTTCGCTTATTATAAAGTATACTGCCTTTGGGGGTTTGCTTAGAGAATGCCGGGGGCTTCCATCTCGAAACCAACTTCTCATAAAGGGAAAATTGAGCTCCCATTCGAGTTGTGGACCCATACAATTGTAACCTCTGAGAGAGAGGAAGATACAAGAATTGATCAAGCTTAGCCCCGTATTCATTGCACGTAATTTGGAAAGCACGTATGACTAACCCTTCGCCCAACAGGAGCAACAGCAACCAAAGTTGCACTGCATTGCTTTTACATAGCTACTTATCTTCCTTTGCTGTGCCAAAATCTACCACAACACAAAAAAATAGCAACCAAAGCATTAATGGATGAATGCCTACAGTTGCACCGTGTGAAACCAGTAAAAACCACGTCAAGCCCATGTTTTAATCTTTGTTATATATTTATTAGAATTATTTTCTTCTCATAGAGGAATGACACGTTTGTTTAATTTGCATGTGCTGTGTTCAGGTCTAGTAGTTGGCATTGATGTTTAAATTATAACAACTATTTCTCATCTTGAGGTTTTTTGTTTTGTTTTTTTGTGCATGAAAACGTCTTTCACTACGAATGTGCCATTCACAGTTCTTTTGAGATTGTACAAGGGGGTAGAAAGAAAAAGGATGCAAGCGTAAGCACAAAGCACTTTTTATCATGACCTTCTCAAATTGTTATCAAGTGTTTTAAAAATGGGCAAATGACCAAAAATGAAATATTTCATTTCCAATTTTGTAACTTTCATGGTGGGTGGCAAAGATCTTTGATGAAAGTAGGTTTGAAGATGGCACAAGCAAGAACTTTGATCTTTGACACGACACGTAACTCGTGAGTTGAAACGACACGTGGGCTCTAACTTAATTTCCTCTTAACCTTGGTCGGTGTGTGTATGTGTGTTGTGTAAGACTTACCCTGATCTGGTGGGCAGTGGACTGAAGGTTGAGGTAACTTTCCTCCAGGTTGGTCAGTTGTGCCTGGACTGTAGTGGCCAGTCGTGGGGCCCTGGGATTACTCAGGATGAGCTGCTGACCCAAACGACTGACCGAGTCTAGCGTGAGACGATAGTCTTCAATCTCACGTAACAGCACCTTTGGAACAACGGGAAGATGGGGCCATGGATTAATTAACACTTTCAAATCTCTCTTCGTGTCAATCTTTACGTTGAAATAAAGCTGCTTCAATATCATTAATCTTGATATAAACATTCCTTTTGACCTGGATATAAAATTGTTTTCTTATACAAATTCATAGTTAACAACTCGTGGATCTACTTCAAAGTGACTGACTGAAGAAAACATTTAATCAATATATAACATAATCTTAGCTTTAAAAAATAATTTTAAAAATCTAAAAAAAAACAACTTTAAAAAACTAACTAATAAAAGCAGTAAGCAGATACAGTTAACAGAATTATAAAATGTTGATGCTCTACTTTATTTATTATACCTTGCATCAGGGCCATAAAATTATATTTCTTATAAGGCCACATCTCTTAAGTGTTAAGCGCTTGAGAGGCTGACAGAGACCAAGATGTTAATAATCTCATTATATAATAACTAAACAACACTAAACAACGACCTCGCCATGGTTCTAAAATTTGAAAGAGACCTGGAATATCTAAGAGCGGCATCTCAAAATCGAGAAGGGTGGAGAAGGCTCACACAAGAGATTAAGGAAGCAGCCAAGGCGTCTCAGTCTGTGAACTAAGACGCGAACGGC
>JARDUL010262121.1:0-15233 GCA_030265205.1 Dirona pellucida | reverse complement strand
GAGAGAGAGAGAGAGAGAGAGAGAGAGAGAGAGAGAGAGAGAGAGAGAGAGAGAGAGAGATAGTGAGAGATAGATAGATAAATAGAGAGAGAGCGAGAGAAAGAAAGATACAATATAACTCGAAACTATTAATGTGGTTCTAATTGTTCTCTCTCCAGTGTACATGCTTCGCTTGTAATAATTCGTTTTCAAAACATGTCCATTTAGTTGGTATAGTATTAGTATTATTAGGGATATGTAAATATATTATTAGCTAGCGTCAAAATGAACACATGATTTTAAAATCTATATTCATTGTTATTGATGATTCTATGTGGACAAACATAATATATGTGACAAAGTGGATATTGTGCACTAAGAATCGCACATAACTAAAGGCAATTGAACCGGTAACAAAACGGACAAGACTTAATTGGTTTATCCATTGACCCACGTGGACTATGCAGTATCTATAATAAAAAATATAATACAATGGTCAGAATGCGGCGTGCTCCTAATTATTAAATTAAATATAGCCCCCACCTACTAATACTAAGCCAAGAGAGATGACCTTTTAAAATTCATATTTCGTGAATATAGAGTAACTTTTGCAGTTGCAACGAGCAGCTTTGTACAACCCTACTTTTTTATATAGATGATGGGTAGCCAGTTTTAGGCAGCCAATTTAGTTCTAGATAAGTACATATTAGTATTATTAGTCGTTGAGTCTATGATTATGATGACACTGACACAGCGACAGGACGAGCGAGAGGTTTCAGTCGGTGAGAAAAATGCATGTTCTGCGACTACTGTGAGGCGTAAGGTTCGCAATCTCTTAAATGCCTGGAATGTTAACATTTACATGGACATCGTTTCTACAGAATCGGATCAGATACAAATTTCAAACAAAAGGCTCAAAAGGACTCAAATGAATCCTCAAGCCTTCATTTCATCGTGATCATCACATCCGAAAAAGCCCTGGCATCATTGTCGAAGCTAGCCGGGATTTTTTTATCATTTCGGCACCACGAACAAGACATAGGCCGATCAAATAAGATCAAAGTAATTTTGTGTGTAGGTTTAAAAAAAAAGAAAAAGATAAAGACAGGAAAGGAGTGGACAAAATGAGAAACAGAAGTAGAGAGCAAAGAACAGAAGAGTCGACACGAGCGGCAAGCCAGGGAGAAAAGGAAGAAGGAGGTGGAGAGGAAACGATCTGTGACAGATCACAACAACAAGCATGCGCAAACCCAAAAGGGGATTGTGGGATTGAATCCAAAATAGAACATTTTGGTCAGAAGATTGTCGAAAGCGGAAGTCGGAAGTATAACCATCCTCCTACTCCTTCCTACTCCCAAATTCTCTTTACCCAGCCCAAGAGGAAGACCGACTGGTGAGTAATCACAGGCCTGATAAGAACGTAGATGATGTTTTTTATTGTTTGGGGGTATAGTTTGTTATCTTTTCAATTATAAAACTCTTCTATTGCAATAATCCATCTACTAAGCCAATGTTTATAATATATCACAGCTGTTCTCATCAAGGATGTTGACTAAAAATGGATTTTTTGGGTATCAAGCCCAAGCCATGGCATCATCATTTCCATCAATTCAAGTTCAACAGAGACAGTTCAACCGGAGACCCGACTCTGGCAGCTCTAGATAAGACACCTGAAACAAGTGTACAATATACATCACACAAAAGAAAATTGTATTGGAATAAGATTAACATATAAAATGTAGTAAACAGAATAGTCTGCTGTGTGAATCTAAAGACTGACTTCTTCCTAATCCTTCTTAGTTTCTTAGTCACTTAGATACTTAGAAGTAGAAGTAGAAGAAGATAAAAAAAAAAAAATAGTAAAAAAAAGAAGAGTAAGGAAAGAGGGTTGAGTTAGAGAGGAGACATGATCAAATTATCAGACACTTAGGAAGCTGAGTCCACTTGGCAATGACGACACTTGTGACTGAAAGTGAAAGGATTATAAAAACAAAGTTGAATTTCAAGTTTTCTAATATAAATGATAGAAATAAAAGAGGAAAAGGCTTCGGGTGTGACTTGAACAATAATTGACAATTACTTGAATACTTGTCTGTGATGCTGAACTGTATGATACTGATGATACTGTACTGTGTGGTGATTGTCAGTGTCAATTATGAAGGGATGCACTAAAAAGGTAGCACGCCTTCCATTTCAATTGTTATTGTATAGTTTTATACTATACATTCTTTCTGCTGACTGACAGTGACACGGCATGCTCTCTGACTCAGTCACACACTATCCTATCCACTAAGACTTAGTAAGACTTGCTGCTAAGGCTAAGGACTTCTCAAGATGCGCCCTATATATTCAGGCCAAGCTGTATATCTACCAACTTTCTTCTGTTCTCTGCCTTTTGATTTCTCTAATCTCTACCTCAAGCTTAGTTGTGATTGTTTCTCTACTCTACTAGGGACAAAATTAAAATGAAATATGTTACACGTTTCTGGTGTGATTTGGACAATTTGATAGTAGAGGAAATAAGACTTCTGGTCCAGTGAAATTGAAATAGTTTTTCTCACGTCTGGAATTAAAAACTAACTCTGGAAGCTAAGATTCTTCATCATCATCATCTCCCAAATAGGACATAGAGTCAGAGAGAATATATTCAAGAGGCAGGGTGACAATATTCAATATAATGAAAGGGGGAAATGAGAGAGAGAGTCAACAGACAAGGATGGTTCTTTGACAATAAAAACCCATTGATGGTCAGAAAGTGTTGGGAAAGAGGGCAACATGCTTTATTTGGGAGCACCACACTCCAGTTTAGTAGTAGTAGTAGTAGTATACAGACAATGAAAGCATAGATCAAAAACAATTTAAAGCTTGTAAGAGGGACCTACAACTGAAAGATTTGAGTTGCATTGAAGAGAACACAAAGTAAAAACAGTGTTCTGTTTGGGGGTAATGTCTTTGTTGTCAAGGAGAAGAAACCAAAAATATTTTCGGTAGAGTTTAGAGTGTATTTAAAAAAATATAATATTCTGTTTTAACTTCTTTTCTGTCCTTTTTTATATGTCTGATACATTTATACTGTAGATTCTTTCCTATTATTATTCAACTGACGATTTCGTCAATGTCCGCTCTATATTCATTCTTCATTTTTATTGGTTACAGTCAACAATCGCTCAGTAGGTTTGGGTGATATTGGAAAGGTTTTGATATTTTTATCCACTTTTTACCTTTATTCCACAGCCCTTTTTGAACTACTTTTAGGAAAAGAACAAAAACTAATAATGAGGGAATACAAACTGGTTGTCCTGGGTAGTGGTGGTGTTGGGAAAAGTGCTCTGGTATGTATTGATTCTATTAATCACAACAAAACAAACTTAACAAAATGATTTTTTTTGCCTTTCTTTTGATTTTCCGTTGAGGTTCACTCCTATGTTTAGACTCTTTTGTCTTTCACACTGAGACCTTTTATTTTTAAACAAAATTGGATAACAAGTGTTTAAAATAAAAAAATATGTTGTTAAAACTTTAATTCAGTATAGAGTGTCGAGTTGCTAATAATATATTGTCATCATCAAGTCTTATAAATGTGGTGCAGAAAAAGGGATATCTACTCCTTTCATAAAAATGATTGTAGAACAAAGTTGGGAATGTTTCTCAGCAGTTTTACGCCACTTTGTCTAGTAGTACTTGAGACTTGTGAAAGAAACATCCAGAAGTGAATCTATATTGCATTGATAGTATTTATAAGCTGAGCTGAGATGTTGAAAAAAACAATTTGCACACATGACACTGGACAAAAGTAGCAGCAGATACACCAAATTTCCTTTAAGAATTATATTATGTAAAGAGGCCCAAACATGATTATTATATTGACAATATAACATTTTTGTCTTCATTAATTGTATTGTTCTTTCACAGACTGTCCAGTTCGTCCAGGGAATTTTTGTTGAAAAGTATGATCCAACTATTGAAGACAGTTACAGAAAGGTAAGTTGCGGTTACTATCCATTCTACAAATAGCTCTTTGTTCTAAATGTTTGTTTGTTGTTTTTTGTGCATATGTAAATGGTACTTATAAGTTATAAGAATTAACACATGTGCGTTATGGTTGTGAAGTGATTAAACAACATGATATAAAACTGACACATTCTCACTTATTTCCTTTGATACTATGTACTTGTTACAAACAAATGGAATATCTGCTAATTACCACACCGCTCTCTGTTTCCATACTCTCAGCTGAAACAATTAAATGGAAATATTGCATAAGTGAATATGTGGACAAGAAACCTGCTTTGTTTTGACACCAACCTTAAGAGCACAATTCTACTGATCGTCTTGAAAACAAACATTCAATGACAATGTAAGAAAAAAATCATCAGACTAGCTTTGATTTTGTGTAAAGTTCTGAAATAATTATAATGCTGCAGATCTAATAATGAAAACTAAAAATTCATTGTCATTTTCCCTTAGAGAGAAATATTGATTTTAATAAATTCAGGACAAAAATAAACAGTGTTTGATGATATTTCTTTCTTTCAGCAAGTGGAGGTCGATGGTCAACAATGTATGCTGGAAATCCTGGACACAGCTGGAACAGTAAGCATTTATACTTATACTTAATTTGATGGATACTTTTTTGTGAACATAGATGGTATGCAGGTGGCGCAGACCTTAACGTCAGGAACATTATGTTTATAAAAAAAACCACATCCCAGTCATTGTTTTATGGCTGATTCTACATTTTCCCAGTCACTTTGTTGTTTTTCTTGGGCAAGAAACTTCACCTCAATTGCCTCACTCGACCCAGGTGTGGAAATGGGTACCAGCTTATAGCTGAGGAATAAATCTGCGATAGACCAGGGTCCTATCCAGAAAGGTGACATATTGTCACTCTGTCCGCTTCACGCTACAGAAACGGGGACAAACACTAAGTTTGTGGGCCCCAATGCTCTTAAAGGGTCTTTACTACATTGAATTGATGAGTCATGATTTAGGAACCAGCATTGAACACTACAACTGTATTTCATTAAATTGGCGTACAGCCTTGGAATCTACATCTATATGATATCGATGAACCGTTTTCAAATAAGCCATATTAATATCTGCTCATTTTAGAGCTAGCTTCCAGAAGTAGCTGACCGGTAGTAGATCACTTAACTATTTAATGTTTCTTATTTTAACAGGAACAATTTACAGCAATGAGAGACTTGTACATGAAGAATGGGCAGGGCTTCCTACTCGTATATTCCATCACCGCTCAGTCAACTTTCAACGACCTACATGATCTTCGGGAACAGATTCTTAGGATCAAAGACACAGACGATGTAAGCATTTTATGTCACTAGTTTATTTTCGACAGAATTCCGTAATGGACCTCATAATGTGACCAGTCCAAAGAACAGAAATATTAATAATTTTTTCATGACTTGGATTATATTTTTTTATGGTTTCCAGGTGTTTCGTTTATCAAGCTGGATATGTTCTCATCAGTATCACAAGCAGTATGAGTATGATGATTACAACCATTTGTTTAATTTGTAGTCCAGTAGAACTTGCTCAACTTGCCATTGGCAGTAATTAGTTACAGGTAATATGTTGATTATTTTCACAGACGAATTTGGTGCCAGCAGCAACAGGTTTTTTTTTCTCTGGACTATTGCCACGTCTTCTATCTAAATAGATCATCAGTCATACTTTTCTCCCACACAACTGTTTTCAAGTGTAACATAATGGCTTTGGTTTATTTAAAAAAAAATAAAATACAATATTAGATATTTTTCTGTTAAATAATTTGTGCTTTGACAGAAAATGTGGCATTGAAAACTTTTTGTTTTAAATTGTGTTTGGTTTGATTTGCATTCATCCACAGCTATGGGAAGGGTGTTGTTATAATACTAATAATGCATTTTTCATTTGTCTTCATGTGCAGGCACCAATGCTGCTGGTTGGCAACAAATGTGATTTGGAGGACGAGAGGGTTGTAGGCAAAGACCAAGGACTAAGCCTGGCTCGTGACTTTTCTTGTGCTTTCTTGGAGACGTCTGCTAAAATGAAAATCAATGTGATGGAGGTAACTTTGCGGCATATAAATCATGTGATTTGCTTCACACCTGTATTGTAATGTCCCAGATGGCTGTAAGCAGAATGAACTTTTATGTCATTTTGCAGACTATAAGATAAATGTTTACAGACTAAGGCTTCAAGATTTAACTTTGACAACAAGAAATTGGTAATTCAGATACTGTAACACAAGCATGAGATGATTAATGTATGGTTGTGGCTGAGAGGTCAGCGAGTGGACTCAAGATCCAGAGGTCCCTAGTTTGAATACTGGCATTAAGTCTTTGGAAGAGACTCTTTATACATTTTGAGTTGAGAAGGATATTGAATGGGATGGCCTGCTGGGGGATAAATGATAGCCTGTACTTGTACGGGGATATGGACTATAACCCTGTCTTTATCTTTATGTTCATAACGTTATGTTAAGTCCCATAACTGACATTTTGTCTGTGTAATCAGTGTTTTGTGTTGTGTTCCCAATATATGTTTGAATGCACTGTCTCTGTGGCATAAAATATGACGTGGTGAATAGCATTTAACATGTAACTATCTTTCATCTTTTCTGTAGATCTTTTATGACTTGGTTCGTCAAATCAACAAGAAAAACCCTGGACCTGGCAGACAGAAAAAGAAAAGGAGTAACTGTGTATTGCTATAGATCTAATATTTAAGGTAACATTTGGTATACACACATTCATAGCTGACATATTAGCTTAGAAAGCACGGTAACATGTGTTTTGTCTGAAACACTAATAACCTGTTTGTGTGGAGAGGGGGGACAAATTGCATTTTTTTCCTCCATCATTTTGTTTTATTGACGAATATCAAACATGCTGACTTGATATTACATTTCTAGTCCTTAGTTCCCACTCTACGATCAAAAACACATTTTGGAGAACAATTCAACTGTCAGAATCTGATTCACCTATGTTCACTTCATATCAATATCCATGTTGATTTCACACATTGCTTTCTACTGCTTTTTTGTGTGATTGTTTTAGCTGATAACCAATATATCAGTGAAAAGTCAGTTCCATGTTCTGAGATCAAAAGCAGAGTTATGATTGGCACGCATAAAACAGCGGTGATTGGACTGTTAGCCTTTGTCAAGCGACAATTAACAAGAAAAAATCACAAGTCAAACTGGCGGGGAGGGGAGCAAGATTTATTATAATTATTGTATTTAGAGATAGATAATATTATCACCTTGCAAGTAATACAAGCATTGAACAGGCTGTTAGAATTTAAAAGTAAGACAGTTGAAATTTGTTGTCATTATTATTATACCTACATATTTTTTAATTTTTTTTAAATTGAAAAAACAAAACAAAAGTGAGATTGTTTGTTTGGGCATGTTGAATTGAAATGAATTAAAACTATTTTCCCCTCCCTTTGTGTTTCAGCTTTCGAGTGGCCATGATGATGATAATTGATGCAAGAGGAGACAGCCTTTCTTGTACTTCGACTACTACTACTACTACTACAACAGATTATTATAAATGTCATTCCCCAAATTGTCAAGTACCGGTTAACCAACAGTAATGATCTGGATCTGAACTTGGATTTTGTCTGTGACAGTGTTATCTCAGTGTTTCCAACACCAACACTTTATTGATATTGTGCTCCATTATATATATAATATATATATATACATATATATTTAAATTTTAACTTTTTTTTTTTTCATTATGTCTTAATATTTATTTGCTGTTGAGTGAAGACAAATCTAAACTTGGTCGATACCATCTGTTCCAACAGACTATCTACTACATCTATTTATATCTGTCGTGTATTGATGGTGCCGATACTGTCATCTTACGTTGGACACCCATTAGGACATGATAGTCGAGGGGGATTTTTAAGAAAATAAGTCTTGGTTGCTTGCTTTGCCTTGATAGCTCAGATTTTCAAAATAGAATGAACAATGAACAACTATCATCTCTCACCGAGTCGGTCTTGCCTGGAAATGCTAAAGCACAGTTTTATAGTAACAAGGGGCGTTGTAAATGTACTTATATTTATGTTTCAAAACATCATGATTTTGTGTATTTCAACTGTCTTTTTTTTTTTCTGTTTCAAGTGGCGAGTAAAACTGATTGCCTGAAAGAAATTACGGAATAGGATTTTTCATCCTTTGCTTTCCTTAAGACGATGTCTGAGAATGATAATGGTGGATTTACAAGCTGTTTGACTTTGAATTAATGCTTCATTTTAAGGGAATCATTTGTTACATCTTTTGCACATTGCTTTGTATTTCTTACTGTAGGTGTAATTTTGCCTCATCTCGTTTAGATGTCTTATTTTTTTTAGGTTTTAAAACATTAGTTCATAGTGCAAATCATGTATCTTGAGTCTCCAAGTATTTGTTGAGGATATTTATATTTCTTTTTCTCTCCTTTTTTGCCCTTCTCCTCTTGAATTAATTTTGAAATAAATTAGGTATAAATGTCATAGTTCTTACCAGGCTTAAAGTCATTTTGGTCTTGCCTTGCCTTTATCAAACCACATTAAGAGGAAAGGTCCTTCAAAGTCTGAAGGACATCCGCCATCCTTTGCTTTCACTGCTCTGCCTGTTGATTCATCAACTATTGGTTTATTGTTCGGTCAATAGGCGCTGCCATTGGAATAAGATTTTGACTTTTTGTACGGATTATTATGGATTACAGTAGTCTCCAAATGAAACGGTTACTTCAATTGAAACTTTCGATGCAATTTGTTTGGGAATTTGGCAAGTGCCACGTTTTTGCTGTATTTAATTCCCCAGTCAATTATGATTTATGGCCTGTTCTTCGGGACAGGAAGTGGCATAAAGAATTTTGAATTTTTTTTTTGGGGGTCGTTAAGAGGTGTCTGAAGGTCTTGAATGTTTGGGTTTTTGTTTCTTCCTTTTTTTGGACTAAGTTGTTTTTACTCCTCTGGTTTTTAGAGTGAACCATGAAATGCAAAGGAGTCATCGGGGTCTACTTATTCAGTTTGATTTATTGTCATCAGCAGATTTTGCACTAAGGTACCTTCATGTACATAGTTTATCTCTTTACAGCATGCATGCTCGTCAAATGCTTCTACTTCTATTTTATTACTTACCTTCTGGTATCCTCATGATTTAACATTTATTATCATAGCACGGAATATAAAGATATGACTATTGCTAAAAATTAATGCAATGTGCTGACTACTGATGATATAAGGTAGTGGTGTGAATGATACTCATCTCGTAATTATTTTTTTTCCTTTACCAAAATATTATTTATATAGCATAACTATGCAGAGGTTAGATTTGTACTAGCAAAGGGACCACAATAGATTTCCTCTCAAGAAATTAACTTCCCGGAATAATCTCATGAAGTATGAGGAACATATACATTATTGTATAGACTTTGGAAATTGATTAAATGAAACCTTTAAGCCCATTTTACCCTTTTATATAGCATTACGCAGCTGCAGAATTGGAACAAACTTATAGATTTACTCGTTCAAGTTTAAAGATAAAAAGTGGAAAAAAATCAATCATTCTCATGTCAGTGAGCGTTAATGAATGAAGAAGCTTGCCTGCTTTGTTTATACTGTAGTGCCCTGGTAAAAAAACCATCAGGTTTGATGAAATGAGGGTTGTAGTTATAGGTTGAGGTCGATCAGTTGTACATACATTCGTTCGTTCATTCATTCATGCTATTTTTTGTCTTTTCTTTTCTTTTTTTTTTCTTGTGAAACTAGTTGGGGAAATCTGTGATGTTCTTTATGAACTACTGTTGTACATTAAAAAAAACTCCGGTTTGGGATTCAAATTGTTTTTGAGGGATTCTATGCACACAAGACATTGTTACAAAGTTAATGGGTTGTGTTTTCAAAGTCGCGTTTTGTTGACAGGACACTCACTTTGAGGTGGAACCAAGAAATTTGGTAAATGTAACCGTAATTAGATTTTTACAATATTATATTCTTTTTAAATGGAAATTTATTTGTAAGTTTTGAACAATCTACAAAGATTTAACAAGTTGAATTGTGCGTCGTGTCCCGATTCGACCCAACCTACTTCTTTCTTGTCAAGGAACAATTTTTAATTTAACGACAAAAACATTTGCTCCAATTTAGCTGCTTGCTATATTACGACTTACGCTTTTATTTCCACATCATCATTCATTTATTATGTTGACTGTTCATGTACTATGGTTCTTATTTATTTGGTATTGAGAAAGAAACTTCGCTACTAGTGTGTTTGTTTGCTTCCTGTTTTTTTTAAATTGTAGACAAAGGACACAAGCTTGTTATGTCGCAGGACTTGGTGGGTAAGGCCCCTGCAATGGCTACAATTGATGAGTCAGTAAATACGGGACATTTCACGTCAAGTGGAATGTCACGATTCTCAAAAATAATTCATCACCAGTTATATTTTTTAATGATTGTCTTGCATCTTCTGTGTATCATATCTCTTACTAATATCACCTCCCTCCAAATACATTAAAAATCTTAATCTAACACTACATATTGTTTTTCTTTCTTGTTTCCCCATTATACCGGTACAATAAATATGTGCAATTTGTTTGTTTCTATGTCGTTCTGTCAAATAATCCAATTCCGGAAAAAATTGATTGATGGGTGGGTGCGTATGTATTGGTGGTTGCTACTTTCACTGGAGTTTTGTGTGTTTTCGAGTTAGAGCTTAAATAAGATCTGTCAAGTAATCAGATGATCTCAAACTCATGGTTACTTTGAAAAGATTTGTGTAATTAGTGGCTAAAATTAGACCTGTGGATCCGTCCTTCACGGTAATTCTCTGAATGAAAAGAGTTGTGATTGTGAGGACTCACCCCAAAAGAGGACTGTCCAATTGCTGATGGGATTTTTTGTTTGGGGAAGGGTGGGTGGCAAGACAGAGCAGGTCATGGTGTTGACAAACTATAACAATATTAATAAATGGCTTTTATATAGGGCTTATCCATGATCGTTACCATGCTCTAAGCGCTTTACACTAGCACATTTGCCCCAGGAAGCAACTGAGCACTTAATACGCCACATGCTGTGCATACTGGACTAGGACAAACACTGCTTAGAACCGAGGGGACCTCTGAACTTCATGTCCATCTCTGTCGTTGACAGGATCACATCCTAAGTGGTCACCGGTCTATTCACTAGCCATGATAGTCCTTGCTTGTCAACACCAATGATTTCATACTCTTTGATCCTACTGACCCCCACAAGAGCTGTGTCGTCAGCAACATATTTTTTTCTGATTCTACATCTCGCATCAACCTGAGTGTCGTCAAATTGATCATGAAAAATTAAAAAGTTACCAGGGTGTGAATGGGTGTCATCAGATGCAAACTTCACTCCATTGCCCCAGCCCACAATAATATTTCTTTTTTCTTCATCCTTTTTTTAAACTTCCTGTCTGAATATTGCAAGGTGGGAGGGAAATGAGGTGGTGATGAAAACAGTATTTAACAAAAATTCCCATTATTCATCCCAGGGGGAAATTTGTCAGACAGACAGAGGGTTCAAAAAGAGAGAGAAAGAGATAACAATAACAAATAATGATAAAATTCTCTTTATTCATCCCAAGGAGAAAATTTGTCTTTAGGGTCTTCGGGGGCAGAATGACACATGCCATTTTTTGGTCAGAAGCTAGTGGCGCGGTGGTTAAGTCACTTGCCTTTGGTTCGAGAGATGGCGGGTTCCAAGTCCCGGTGGAAGCACTGGTTTTTATCTCAAGACCCTGATCCTAACCTCAGAATAGACCCTAAAGACAAATTTCCCCATGAGATGAATAAAGGGAATTTATTTATTTATTTTAAATCCGACTGCTTTTGAATGTTGGATATATATGTGCAGTGTCTATTTCAGCTGGATGACGAAAACTGCTGGAGGTTGAAATTGAAAGACATTGAAAGCTCATGATACTTAGAATAAAGTTATGTAACAAATTTTATAGAAATAGAATGTCACACAATAGGACACAATCTGATCATTTATTCATCAAGGGATGCGTTGGCAAATTCTATACAAGTACAACAATCATCTATATATTTTAAAATATAAAGATTCAATTCAAGCAAAATGATAATGTATCACAGACAAAAATGGAATGAATTGTTTGATAATGTGTGGATGGGAAAAAATTACAATGATTATTCAAAAATAATAATAAAAATGTTAAATGGAAAAGAAGAAATTAATATATTTCTCATTCAGCTGTGGTTTGGTTTACCAAAGCCATATTTCAAAGCTATATTGTCCCCAGGCATAGATCTTTTATCACAATAAAAATACATTGTATCACGGAAAATGATAATTTGTCGAGTGGCCTTCAAGTGTTGAAGATAAATCCATAATTCATATCATAAGAGGGCGCAAATGGAATGGAGTAGGATATTTCCTTGGGATTCAATTTACTTGTAGTCATAAGTGTGATACACTGTAGTCAGCTTCAAGCAAACGTACATCCTTTACCACATATCAAAATCACACATCAGATAATTAAATTTCATCTAAAAAAGTTACTTTTGAAAAACGTCATTTTGTAAAACTTTGACGTTAATGGACGGATTGATGAAATTACGGAACATGGCCGTTGTCAAAACAATTTTTACAAAAGTATCTTCATGATTGAAAAAATGACAATCATTGAAAAAAAAAAATGAAGACAATCATCCCGTAAAAGTTAAAAATGAGATCTCACCATAATATTTCCCTTTCATTCTACTATGTTACATGTTATGTAACAAATCATTCTTTATAACAAGTGTTGGTTTGGTCTCGGAATCGAGGATTATGCTCTACCTCCATTTTCCAAATCGTAATATAAAATTAAAATGCAAAAACCGTTTTGTTCTGAAGAATTAAGTAAAAGGCCCGATATCTGATATTGGCGGCAATAAACCGATAACTTGATTCCTCAAACCCCAAGCAGGTGCTTTGATTTTGATTGATTAGTTAATTGACGGCATCGTCATCCAGCTTGGCACGGCAGAATGGACAGTGGCCCTTTTGGAGGAACTGTTGCTCGTAGTCGTCCGTGTGAAATAACTGTAAGAACAAGCAGGAGAAAAATTTAGGGTCAGGTTTAGAGAAAGCGTAGTTAGAGTGTGAAGGAAATGGTAATAAAAATAACATAAACGCACACCTGCCAACCAATTTTGCATCATGGAAAAAAAAAGACCAAAAAAATAATAAAATAAGATAAATCAATTTGATTCTTTGTCAAGATTACTGAACTTAAAAGAATATTATTGTTGTTGCAAATTTGACGACTTCTTCAGTCGTTGAAATTGGGAGGGGGTGGGGCTTTCATTAACTGAACTAAAGTTGCAGGGCCCCCTCATAGGGTGTGTACTAGACTTCACTGTCGTAGAAAGAGTAAAAGTGTAAATTTTGCTGTTTTTTCACACTTCATCGCCCCTCTATTGAAAGGAGTGATTACAAAGTCCTTTTCATAATGTCGAAACAGTTTAAAGATACACATATCTACAACATTGAAGGTTGTTTTGATAAAAATTTCTACTTTTCTCCTTTTTGAATCTGATGTTTATTGCTTGTAAAAATGAGTAGAAAACAGCCATTGAGTGCCAAAGGATAAGGCCCCAAATTGTAGATTTACATGATGAAAGATGAATAGCCTTGCAAAAAAACCCCAGTAAAATCAGCACCTTTAACTAGTAATGTGGTGAGGCTTTCGTCGTATGTTATTTGATAAAGAGGAAACCCGAAACATTATCTAATGTAATTTGTCACCATTTATTATACACACCACTATTTTACCACCATTGTTCACATTTAACTAGAAGGTCTTAATCTTCCTGCGATGACTGTAATACAATACAAATTCAATTGTTACCTTGTTACAGGAGGAACATAGCGTTGTGGATACGTCGGGGAGGAGGGATTTGAAGAACTGGTATCGGAGGGGGCGTGGCCATTTGAGGATGTAGACATCTGACCTTGTCATTGTTTGAAGAACGACCCTGTTCACGACCACTGGGGTAAATTCATCCGAATCCTGCATTTGGAAGTAATCGACAGCTTTACTTTAGGCTAGGTTCTACAATTCATCAACAAAAAGTTACAGCAACAACACTAAAATTAACAGCCTTCCTTCCTTTGTCCTTGAATAAATGAAGAGGGAGCGGCACTGATGGTCTAGTAGTAGACGGAATGATAGTGGGATAATGTAACAGTGCCACCAGTGAGAGACAAGAACAGAAAATAGAAAGAAGATTTTCGTCGAACAGGGGAATCAAACCCATGCCGTCTCGGCAACTCTGCCTTGCCGTAAACAGAAAACAAGCCCACTACCTCTGGAATAGTCTGGCACTGTTACATTATCCCACTATCTTCCTTTGTCCTTAAAAGACTTGAGGCTCATAGAGCCGGTGCTCTTCCTGGTGTCTGTGGTGTGAAGCGGACAGAGTGACAATATGTCACCTTTCTTGATAGGACCCTGGTCTATTGCCAGCTGTAAGCTGATACCCATTCCTACACATGGATCAAGTATAGTTTCTTGCCTAAGAAAAACAAAGAGGTGACTGGGATAGGATTTGAACCCACAACCCTCGCCATGTCTGCTGTCAACTAGGATATCTAGCCTCCTAAAATTAATAGCAGGTATAATTCAATGTGCCTGAGTGGTTAGACCCTTGGGCATGAGATAGTGTGACCCCAAGTTTGAATCCTGGTAATGCCTGGGCCCAGCGTCGAGTCTTTGGGAAAGATGCAAAGACACATTTTTGTCTCACTTTGCTCAGGTGAGAAAGAGCACCCAGCTACAAGCATGGAAAGATCATGTTAGTATGATGGGCCTTGTAAGCTGCTCTACTGTATACTCACTAGAGAGTTGAGAAGAACTTTTAATTGTGATTCCAGACAATTACCCCGCAAATTTGAAATAAGATCGAATAGATTAATTAATTAGAAAAATTAATAAGATTACTAGTTTTGAGTAGTACAAAAGGTTTTTGACCAAGACATTTTTACTGAATCCATCTTCCAGCAAGTTGAAAGCAATGTCTTACATTATAGGTCTTGAGACGAGCTGTGAACGGATCTTCGTCCTCCTCTGGTGGCTCCTCACCCAGTCGCAGAGATTGGAAATCTTGGCAAATAGTTAAGGCATATCAAACACACAAACAGTTCTCAGTTCTCCTATAACTGAATAGTAACCACTGGGGTAACAGCAAAGTGTTTATCGGTAAAATGTATGGACC
>JARDUL010262010.1:0-15234 GCA_030265205.1 Dirona pellucida | reverse complement strand
GAGAGAGAGAGAGAGAGAGAGAGAGAGAGAGAGAGAGAGAGAGAGAGAGAGAGAGAGAAAAAAAGAGAGAGAGAGAGGAGAGAGAGAGAGAGAAGAGAGAGCGAGGAGAGAGAGAGAGAGGAAGAAGTGTATAGTATAAATAAAAACACAAATTTTTGGTGTATTAGTTATATCATGTACATTTATGGATACCTGTACTATCGAAAAGCATTTCTAGCAGTGGATTCTAGTGCTATAAAACTGGATCATCATAATATACACATACACACGTAGACAAACACACACGCAAACAGTTGTGTGTGTATCGATATCAAGCACAACATCCAGACATGAAAGCGTGCTTTACAATATTCAATATGCTGGAAGAGAGCAAAAACTGAACCAACATAAAAATGCATGAGAACTAAAGACGATCAACATTCCATCCAAAGGAGCCACAAAGCAGCAAGAGTACCAAGATTAGTGGAAGCGTTACCAAAAGATGGGGGAAAAATCTAAATCAGAGGCGATCGATCAATCCATTGCCTGAATTCGTAATATTATGTCTCGCGACCACACCAAACGAGTCGCAAGTTGGGATATCTAGATCTGAGAAACAGCCTGTTAAAGCTATTATCCCCCCATGGGAATCTTTTTTTTAACCTCACTAGCTCAGACCACATATGTACCAGCATCAATTTTGTTTCTGGTCACTACTCTAAGGAAAACATAATCTTTTACATTTTACCAATGACACCAAACGCCAAAATTCCAACCCCCGACTCATTTCAACTGTGCGCAAGACACAATATCTTTTCAGGTAAAAAAAATAATATTTACTTTGACTTAAGCTCTCATCGCGATCTTCGTCTGTCAAGGGAAGTTTAAACGTGACACTGTTACCGCTGCTCTCGGTCGTACAGCCACCAGTGGGTATTGTGGTAGCGGTTGTGGCAGCAGTGGGGATGGTGATGGTGGTTGAGGTATGAGACGGTGGTGGCGGTGAGCTAGAAGGGCCAGCAGCTTTGTAAGTTGCTAATTGATGACAAAGCAGCAGCAGCAAGTAGCAACACCACCAGCAGCAGCAGCAGAAAGAAGGAAAAAAAGAAACCAAAACAAAACATAACAAAAAAAAACCAAGAAAAAAATCGAAATAATAATTCAATAAAATAGTAAAATGGGTGGAGTAGAAAAAAACAAAAAAAGAAACAAATACACTTTTTTTTAAAAACGAGTTAAAAAAGATTAACTCTTATCAAATTAAGAATACTGAAAAATAAACACATTGTTTGTCAGAAGCGACTCTGTCATTATGGGTCATTCGAGCTCAGGATACATTTCTTTTTCTAAGGACCCATCAAATTCAATTTCTATCCTAATAATGATAAATAGACATTACTTTGGGTGTAATTTGGTGAACACTTCACTCCAAATGATTTTTGTCCATCAAAAATCAGCAAGAAAACAGTGATATGGTTCTCAATTTCTAAATTATTTTCCAGGTAGCCAAGATAACACCTACAACATCTAGAGTGGGAAATCATGCTGTGTACAGATTCCACTGGGTAAAATAGCATTTGACCATTTGGTTCTTTCGTGGGGTTTATTCGATTAAAGTGCTTGTTGACTGTGGTGTGTCTTGTTAGGTTCAGAGTTTTGAAGATTAGGTACGGTTTAATGCTTCCTGTGTAGTCAGTTAATTTCATCAGAGAACGCCCTGTTATGACACGCACCCAAAAAGTGTTCGTCCTTTGTCATCATTGCTAATTAATGAACAACACATTATCATGTGTTTTCAACAAGAGTGCAATTAAACATCTTTTTTGTTTGTTTTGCATGTTAAAATCTTTACCAAAAGAGTGTCGTGGACACCTACATAAAAAATTCCAAAATGATATAACTAACTAGATAATACTCATAAAACTCTTCACAAGGACCAACTGCAGTGAGTTGGCATTCCAGGAAGCTGATATTAAATTGCCTTTACTCCCACACACTTTAGAGCGCTCTTCACAAATCAATTGATTTTTGTCCCGTATAAAAACAGCAAAAAAACAAACCCCATTGACAATTCTATGATTGTTTGTTCCCGAAAGCTAAGATATCTACTTTACCTGCGTCCCCCTTATAGGTCTACAGAGGTTTGACAGGTCCCTTAACCAAACAAACATAAGCTCGAGCAAACCCCCTTAACTAGAGTCGACACTGATTTTTTTGATTTTTAAAATCTTAATTAAGCATAAACATGACAAGTGCCGACCAAGAGGATCCACAAGGCGTATTATTCCATTTTGAGAGACGGGCTCCAAGGTCAGGTTATTTTCTATTTCTGAAAGTGACTTTCTGAGCTCTTACGGATTCATATTGTATTGAGTTTGAATTGATCTATCTGCTTCTTTTCTAAAAACATGGTGTTAAATTGCCATTATTTTGGTACAATTTAGTACAAACCTACTGCCAAGTGTTGTTTTGAATTTTTCCGCTTAGAATCGGCATGATGACAATGATTCAAATCTTAAACATTGAAATCATATTCCTGAAAGCTATCATGTGGTCACCTGCATAGGTTCAATAAGTGACATCACACAGCTGTCATGCTCCGGCTACATCTGGCCAATTGTAATCAATTGGCTATCATTGGAAAGAGGAGAGATTGGGACCAATAACTCTAAAATTAGTCAAAAGGCCATTTGTGTTCCCCTTGGTCAGCAGTTGCCATGAACAGTATTCAACAAAGACTTATACAACCAACGCAGCAAGGACGTGAAAAAAAACCAAAAACAAACATGAAAAAACTAAATAAATGAATGCGACAGATTTAAATAACCATAATATGAAGAACCAGTGAGTTCACCATCTAAAGGTAAATGTAAGACAACTATCAGATTTGGTGCAAAAACCCGGCGAGTGATAGTTACCCAGCTGGTGTTAATTTATCCCTCTCAGCTGTCAAAGCAGTTGGGTGAATATATTACCACCTGGACATAAGTCACAACATACAATCTACCAGTGTGTTAAAATGACTCCGTTTCCAGTTTCAATTTTTCAACTCCTTTTCATGATACTGTAAGGTCCAACCAACATGGACAGCACCTCCTGTTCAAAAGTCCATCTCTGACGATAGGACTTAGGGTAAATAAGGGCCTTGAAGACTCTCGTCAAAAATTTAATCTCCCAACAAATGTCCCACCGAGACCTCAGCTTCCCAAAGTGAGCATGTCAACCACTAGGCTAGGATTTATTTGATTTGATTATTTTTCAAGTCCCCATTATCCCACAGAAGGCTTGAGATCGCGAAATCCCAGGTTCGAAACCCAGCAGTGCTATCAATATTGACCTTTGGGGAAACACTCGAATCGGACATGAGGAAATACCCAGCTGCAATAGGCAGAGAAAAATATTGTCAGGAAGTTAGTATGATAAGCAGACTTGTCTACTGTACTTTATGCTTCCCAGGGAGTTGAGAAGGATATGGAACGGCACAATCTGCTGGGGGATAAATGATGAAAAATCTGTGAACCTGAATTTGTACAGGGATAGAGACTATAAATCCCATCTTTATCTGTTATCATGAGGTGATTTCTAGCATAGTATTTGTGCATATATGCACATAGCCAACATTACAATTTTTTTCTTCTTCTTTTAATTTCCTTCTCATGAAAGTTTTTTTGAACATGTCACTTACAAGGGTTATTGCACCAAAGCCACAAAACAGTATCTAAAACACTCTAACCGACATTCAACTTTCATCTGTTAATGAAGCACAAATAGCAAATTAATAAAGAAACTAAAAACAAAAAAAAACAAAAAAATAAAAAATAAAATGACAAAACATAAACTGTCATTCACGAAGATTACGAGATTTAATGAGCACCTCATTTTGCTCGTAGTCAGATCTGTAGTACGGCATCCTCTCAACTCTTGCAAATTGAAAGGTACAAAAAACCCCTGTGCCTAAGATTCTGCTACTACTTGCACAATGGGGATGCTTCCACCCTGAGACTCCTGACTATCTGCACCCACCATTATAGGGCTGATTTTGAAACAAATGGTGAATTGAAATAAAATTATGTTTTTAATACAGTAAAAATCCCTGTGCCATGAACAAAAAACGTTAACAATTCAATGTACTCTTTCTCACTCTTGCCGCCCGCCCCCCCCCCCTTTTCCTTCTGCCCCCTTCTGAAAGTGCATCCATGGTGGTAGTTGTTAAATACAGTGTTTTCCAAACGTCACAAGAAAATTCACATCTCAACCATAAGAAAAAAAACATACTCAATATAAGCTAAAAACAAAAGGCAATTATGGATAGAGTTTATCCACTTAAAAAACCAAACAAATTGTTTGACAACCTTGCAAACAATCAATAATTCTTCCTTGAAAGAACAGGAGGTTAAATGTACCTGAAGAAATGAAGCAAGACCCAGGTGGATTTAAAATTTTGAATTTAAAAAAAATCCACCTTATAATAATCAAACACAAAACAGTTCCACTTACGAACAGTTGAATTTTCTTTTTCTTCTAAAACATCTACACAAAATATAAAATGCACACACAAAAAAAATCAAAATAAATAAATAAATAAAAATAACAAATTGAAAATTCTACATCATTTTTGTGATACAAATTGCAAGAAGAAAGGCCATGTCATAATATTATGCAAATGTAGTATCTATCTCAAATACATTTCAAATTCATTGTACTTTCCTATTTGAAACACTGTCCTGTTCATTGAATGGAAGGTGTTAGAATGATATCATTATAGTATCGCCATGCACTGATTACGAGAGGTTTGATGGATCATAACTTTTCATGTAAAGTGCTATGAGGTCTTGACGAAATGAGCTCTCTCTATAAATAAACTATTACTATTGTAAAGTGACCTCTCAGTCAATCAAGAGACTTGTCCTATACAGTGTATTCTAGCATGCTGGTCCCAAAGAATCTCTGTGATGACTGTTTGTCTCACAACGTCTTTCCATATGTAAAAAAAAAACCCCAACAAAAACAAATATGAAATGTGCGGCTTGTTTTAGTTATTTTTGTGTTTATTTTTCATTTTTCCATCCCAAAATCTGAGGATTTTCCATGGTTTCCTACTGGGATCCTTGTTAGGTCTGGTTGTCGTGGACGATGGCTGATGGATGATCCATGAGTTAGTTGGCAGATGTATGAACAAAAATGAAAAAAGGAATGAGATGAATAAACATTTATTAAAAGAGTCGTCATGACAACCTACCCATGACGTCACTGGAGCAGCTTGGGCTGGAATTGGTGAAGCTGGGCGTGCCCTCTGTGAAGTCTGTGTGGGTGGGGGTCGATTCCGACAGGCTGAGGGGCGGGGAGGGCCCACGGGTCGGGTAGCTGGGTCCAACACCAACGGCTCTGAGGGAGGCGGTGGAGGCCGTGCCAGCCGAGAGGGCATCTTGGGATGGGTAGGTGCTCATGGTGAATGCATCCGATCTGGGGTGGTTGGAGAGAAATAATGAAGGTGTTATTGTAATCGTAATTTTCATATCAATATCAATGGTGATAACAATAATAATAATAATAATAATAATAATAATAACAATAAATAATAATAATAATAATAACAACAACAATAATCAAAATAGATGATAATAACAACTGTGACGGTAATGATAAGAACACTATATATGTTTTGTCTCCAGTATAAGTGAGTCGGAAGTCGTAATTTCTGCATGTATGGAATTATTAGATTGATATATAGAAGCTTATATCTTTTCCTCTTGCGAGTGAGTGGTGAAAGGGGGTTTAAGTTAGACATTAAACTATGCCAGGAAAGCTGATATCTGACTCTGAAAAAAAATCTAAAAATGACAGAGCTCTGTCTCTGACCACCTGTAAAAATCCAACTTCCAACTCATTTGGCCTGCCTGTATGTGTGACATATCATAATATACTGGAGGTAAGGAGGTGAAAAAGTGAATTCAAGGAGCTCTTAAAACGACAGGAACTAAAATCACATATTGTTACGAACACAATATACACGCTGACAATAAACATGTTTCTTCTTATCTAATGTACCGCTTGGAATAGAAATAGATGGAAGTTGTAAACGCGTTTGTGTCACATATTTTGCTCAGAAATGTCACTATCTTACAATAAATGAAGCTTTTATGAACTTTATTACACAAACAATATCAATAACAAACAAAAACTTTGAAATAGTTAGGTTGGTACCAAGTTCATTGAACTAGCAGTGCACATCACACTCCATAATCTGTCATTTTCCCCATTTTATTCTTCACTTGCCAAAGGCTTGAGGCATATATTCAAAACTCAAATGAGATTAATTCTATTGAATTAAAATATACATATTTGAGGCTGTGACAAAAGGTTGTTCTGTGCATGTAATGAAGGACAAAAGATTTACCAACCCAATGACATTGTACATAAATCAAAATCTGATATAAATTATAACTTAGCTTACAGAAAAAGCATGTCAGTTTCGTAAAAATATGTAAGCATTATTAAGATGTTTTCTATCACATTAAATTTCTATAACACGGGTATCTAACCACTATTTTGTAAAACCATCAAATGCACTGAATTTTTAGATGATTTCTCAGCTTATCATCACTTATATCATCACAATTATAGTCCCAAATATTTTTTCTGGGGCCACTGTCTGAAATGTACAGTTCAGTAATATCTATTATTCATGTACCACAACCACATGTACAACTCTTCGGTTCAGTCTCGTTTATGACAAATTATAGAAAATCATCTGGACAAAGGCAGTAACATTTATTTTCCTTAGATCAAAATAATATACCCTATCAATGTCAACAACAAAAAGACAATGGTACAGCTTTAAGTGTAAAATAAATAGCAATAGTCATTAGATGTACACTTGAAGCTGTACCAGTATTTACTTTCACGAGCCTGTGGCAGCCCTCATTACTTCATAGCTTAGGTGGAAATAATATTCTTCCCCCCAGTGTCTTTCATAGCTGAGGCGGAAAAACACAAAGGCTACAGAAAATCTGCTTGTTGGTTATCTGAACAAAACCAACGCATGTTGTGAATACAATAGTAACAATGACCTGCCAAAGCTATGCCGACTCTCACAACCAATACAGATACTTGGACGCAGTGGGCCGATCCTCTGATTATCTAAATTTCCTCATGATCCATGGAAATTCCAGCCCTGTTTTCAGCCATGCATGATGGTTAGGTCAGAGGCACCTGTGTTTGCTTGCATGCTAGTTAGTGTCCATGCACTACCCAAGGCTGGCCATGGAGTTGGCCCATTGACCGACTGCTTTGCAGTGCAGAGGTGCTTGCTTGGATAAGAAAACAACCAGGCATAATGATCTATCAGCAGCATTAATATTGTGGATTAAATTAAAATGTCATAGATCTTCCTAGAGCTACAAGATGCATCACAAGAAATAAATGCAATGGTACAACTATCAACTCGACGGGAACAAAGAAATAAAGTCATGGTTATGCAGGGGGGGGGGGGGGGGGGGGTTTAAACGTGCTGTCATGCCATCTGCCTAACGTTCCTCATGGCTGCAGACACAGGCAAGTAAACAATACTTCTGTACATCTTCAACTTACATCATCTGCATTTGTCATATTCTCATACCCCTCCCTCCAAACTCAAAAAATAAACATTTTTAAAGTAAGGGATGATCATTCAACAACAGGGAATTCATTCTACACATCTCAATCTAGAAACTGCTCACACACACACACACACACACACACAAAGAAATAAAAAACAAATTTGATATCTGCACTCCATCCTACCAATACAATATGTTGCAAGAGTGTAACAATCTTTATCATTCTATATGTCCCCTCATAAATTGCTCTTGTTAGGGAATTCTCCCTCGTCATCCAATATACAACCCCAAGCTTTTTTTTAGATCAAACATATTTCATATATGCTTATGGGAAAACCGTGACTTTGACAACTACAAACATAATTCTATTGAGTCTGTGCTTATACCATTAATTTTTCTTTTTCAAACCTGTGTCAGAAACCAGATCTATCAAAATATAGCTAACAGTTATATTCTTGATTATCGCAATTTTTTTGGATTATATATAATTCTTGAACATTGTGACAGCAAATAAAACTTTTTAAATGTGCAAAACTTTTTCTTCTTTTTTCCCCCCGTCAAATTCCAAATTTTCGATATATCACCTGGTTGGGGGAAAATACTTCCACTCATTTATTTACAAACCATCTGTTCTTAGAAAAAAACAATTTTTTAAAATCAAAAAATTAAAAATATTTAAGATATTTTACTGTATTTGTTCTAATTGACGCATCATCTGCTCTAATATATATATACATATTTGCCGCCACTGTTTCCGGCCATCTCCAAGAACATCAAGGGTTTAAAGGGGTAGTACACAATGACAACGGGTGCAGTGCAAACAATTATTCACATCCTCATAACCAACTACATTCCTCTTATGAGATTAAACAAAACGAAAAAACGAATGGAGACTACCAGAATCTGCTACATGTAATTAAATTCCATAGCTGCCAAGTTTCAACAACCCCCCCCCCCCCCCCCCCCCATCCCCTCCTTACACTGTAGTAAGGAACTGTTCTGTAAATTACGAAACTCTTGGCAATTATGTAATTCTGATTTCGACAAATGGTGAAAAGCATGTGGAAATGGTACAGCTTCAAATATAAAACTTTTAAGAGAGACATAGGTGAGTAAAATGAACACAACAACAATACATAAAACTTGTAAAAGAGCCATAGGAGTCAGGAGAGGAGAGTAGAATGAACCTTTCAGGCTTTGTCCCCTTCAGCTAACACAACACACATATCAAACTTTTGAGAGAGACATTCATAGGAGAGTAGAATGAACGTTTTGGGTTTACCCATCTTCAGCTAAGTCTAACACAAAAACACACATATCAAACTTTTGAGAGAGACATTCATAGGAGAGTAGAATGAACATTTTGGGTTTACCCATCTTCAGCTAAGTCTAACACAAAAACACACATATCAAACTTTTGAGAGAGACATTCATAGGAGAGTAGAATGAACGTTTTGGGTTTCCCCATCTTCAGCTAAGTCTAACACAACAACACACATATCAAACTTTTGAGAGAGACATTCATAGGAGAGTAGAATGGACGTTTTGGGTTTCCTCATCTTCAGCTAAGTCTAACACAACAACACACATATCAAACTTTTGAGAGAGACATTCATAGGAGAATAGAATAGACGTTTTGGGTTTCCCCATCTTCAGCTAAGTCGAACATAACAACACACATATAAAACTTTTAAAAGAGACATAGGAGTGTAAAATTAACTTTTGGGGTTTCCCCCTCTTCAACTAATATGACACACACATACATCTTTTAAGAGAGACAAAGGAGAGTAAAATCAATGTTTTGGGTTCCCCCCTCTTCAGTTAACTAGTAAAAAGTAAAGCCATTTCGAGCCTTGAGGCCCATAGAGCCGGTGCTTATCCCGGTTTCCGTAGCGTGAAGCGACAGAGTGAAAATACGTCACCCATCTGGATAGGACGCTAGTCTAACTCAAATTACTTCCCAAATTACTTCCCCAGATGTAAGCTGGTACCCATTTTTACACCCGGGTCGAGTGAGGCAATTGGAGAAAAAACAACGAAGTGACTGGGACAGGATTCGAACCTACGACCTTCACCATGAGAATCTGCTGTCCTAACCACTAGGCCACCTCGCCTTCAGCTAACACATACAAAAAAGTGGAAAATTGTGTTTCATACATTTGGAGAATAAACAAGCCTCTTACTCTCACAGAGTTCATATTGAAACCACATTACTTTGTGGTCGATTGAGTAAATTCTTTAAACCAATGATTGCCTCACAACCAGTCCAAATGAGTCGGAAGTCGGAATTTTGACATATGGCGTTATTTGTATGGTGTAAGATAAAGAGTTTATCCTTTCCCCTTTTCAAGTGTAGAAATAAATTTGAAGCTACTGCATTTCTGAGCTGAGATATTGATTTTTACCTAATTTGACTTGGGAAAAATAAGGTTTACTGAGCTGTTTCTTTGTGCTAAAAGTCCTGACAGCATGTGACTCATTTCGTCTGGTTGTAAAGCATTTGTGGAGCTAGAAAATAGCAGGTAAGTGATGGAGTGCCAAAAAAACAAGTAGACAAGACACAAACAGGAGAAATTGATTGTCAACAGATGAGATGGAATTAAAACCAATACACTATCCCTTGCTGTCCAAAAGAGTCAATCACTCCAGTTTTGAGCATATCTCTGATGGACCACGAGGCATATCTTTGGTTCTGGTTCAAGCCATCAACAATACATAATTTCTCCTGTTCTAAGTGGCATTGGTGGTCTCATTGGTTAAGGCAACCGGGCTTGAGATTGTGAGATCCAGAGTTCAAATCCTGTCAAAGCTACCAATGTTGATCCCTTGGGAAAGACTTTGACGCATGTTTTTCCTCATTTGTGAGAATGAGTACCCGGCAACACATGGACACAAAGATATTGTCAGTATGTTAGGGATTCGAGGAGGACTTTGAATGACACATCCTGCTGTCGGTTAGATGGTGTTAAGTCCGTGAGCCGGTACATGTACAGGGGCATATCTTTATATTTGCCCAAAAAATGTCCATTCTCATGACACTGCATAACTTCCCTACTTATTTCTCTATAAAGTGATGAAATTCAACAGCCAAAGAGAGACGCACAGAACAGTGTACTAACTCTAGTCCTACTACTCTATGGAGACAAGAAAACACATGAAGTCATACAAACAGTTCTACCCGTTATGGTCCGCTACACTGAATAATAAATTGGCTTCGCAGGAATAATAATCTTTTCCAAAGATGCCACTATGTAGAGGCTGGAAGGGTTGCCTGGATTTTAAGGGATTACGCAGTTTCAAGTCATGATTATTGATCAAAAATGTCTGGTTGAAAGCTGGACCCAACTGAGTTTTCCAGGTTGTTTTTAAAATGCCTGAATTCAGGTAATTGTCTGAAGAGTGGCATCCTTTTCACTTCGCTTTCAATTGTTGAGAAAACTTTTGATGCATACTGATCTTCAAATTAAGAGCATAACGGACCCCATCGACCGCCGCGCCCAAACTGTCATTCATTTAATTTTTTCCAAAACAAATCTGATAGCAGAATCAATTGGTGTATTAAAACATTAACGATACTCATATAATATGACAGACAGAACATAATTGGTGTAAGTGGCCGACAGGAGGAAGTGTACCATAACGGGCAACCACGCACATTTCTTAAGTTAAATTATCTAAATAGTTAGGGTTCAAGCATTCCTTTTGTCAATTTGGCCTTCTTTAAATGTACCTTCTATTATCAAAATTCATTCTGAGATAATATAAATAGTTGCAATTAAGACATTAGTAGTCTTAAATCTGGGTTACCTGTTATAGAACACCTTCCAACACTTATAAAATCTTTCTTTTTTTTATTTTTAAATCTCATATAAATTTTGTAACACGTCAGATGACAGGTTATGGTTAATTCACCTAGTAAACGATGCATCTCACATCAGAGTAATTCTAAAGCTATTCTTTTAGACAGATTTACGCCAAATTCAAACAGCAACAAATAGATTAGATTGGAAGCAACTCATTATCAATACATAGCAGCCCGGGTAGAAAGTCAGATTGACTCCTCAATGGAGGAGCAGCAATAAGTCAAGTGAAGTCAAGACTTCAGACAGACAGTGAGGGAGATACAAAAACAGACCAACCTTATCCACTGCCTGGGAGGATGTGAAAAATGTTATAACATCATTTCATACCATTTCACTAGTAAAAGAAATGCAAAATAAAATAATGGCACAGCCCTCAAGTGAAGAACAAACAACAAGAAAAAGAACATTTCAGGTTTCCCCTTCACCAGCCAAGAAATATTTAAAACATAAAAAGATTACATGAAAATGCTTAAATAGAAACAAAGAAAGATTTCTGTTCCACAACTATTTACTTGTGAACCAACTGACAAGTCCTGGCCAAGGGCACCTACTCTTGTGCCCGGCCAAGGGCATCTCCAATCTTTTTGAGAATTTCAAAGGCAAAATAGCGCCTGTTGTTATTATTCATATCAAGGTAGTTATCATATGGATAATGGATAATGGAGAAGCATGTCATGAGGTTGTTTATATTTTTAAATTTAGAAATATAGATCATTCAGTTTCTATGGTACTGAGTGCACAATACCATTTAAATATCATAATACAATATACTCTTATATCGTGTGCTTGAGTGATGTAAGAGTGTGCATGTGTCTGTGTGCTTTTTTTTCAGATATGCATGTCTATGTGTACATAATATATATTATGTCAATTGCCAAAGAAAAATTGCCCATCATGGACAATAGAGATTTCATTATTATTTCTTTGATGATCTGCAAATAATGTAGGTCTCAATGAAACATACACCAAAAAAACAAACAAAAAACAACAAAAGAAACGTACAATAACAATCTTTAAAAACAACACTAATTTTCTTGACTTTAGCAGGCCTCATAAGATTTTCACCAAGAAGAAAGAAAAATCTTTTCAATTTATTTCTGATTCTTTTGAAGGTTAAAGAAATACAAATCAACGACACAAAAAAGACCCAAACAAACAAGAAAAAAGAGGGGGAAAAAACCCCCATAGAAAACGACGACGACAACAAATCCAATTTCCAAACAATGCACCAATTATTTAACAATATTTTGGGCCTGGGTTTCTTTTTCTTCCACAAATAAAATAGTAATTATTACCTGCCTTATGTTGGCCTGCATGGAAATATAGAGAATGTCTTTTCAGCTTTAATTGGAGAACATGACAAAAAGGTGCTGCCTGCTGTTAACCAATTGAAGCTAAAAGACATACTCTATATTATTTTTTCTTCTACAACTGATAGATTTCTGATTCAGACTAATTCAATTTTCGCTTCTTTTTTATTTATTTTTTTATTTGTCCGCATTGAGTAAGACTTTCCGCTGCATTGCAACTACTAACAACAACAAAAAAAAGCCAGTTTTTCAGCGTCACATCCTATTCAACACTGTATAACATCACTTTAAATGCGGCACTGACAGTTCAAGAATTCATTTAATCTGAGACAAGAGTTGTAGTAGATTAAACATGTATCAAGAAAGTAAGGTGCCAACCTTACCAGATGAGAATCTGAAATATATCTGGTGGCCAAGAAGTCCTCATAACAAAATCAGCTCAATGCGGGATTCAAAACCCGAGAACTCTATATTCAAAAATAATTAAGAACTGATAACCCAAATATGAATCCAGTCCTCACCTTTTCTGCTGCGCTGAGTTCCCATTCATGTTGTAGCCTCTCTCCGACCGGGGAGACCGTGACGCGGGCGCCCGTTTGGTGGATTTGGAATATTCTGGCAAAAGATCGGGTGGCTTCCCTCCCACAGCTTCTGCGGTCATTGAAGACGCTATAATAAGAGGGATATGATAATAACAATGGTGGTGGCGGTGGTAGAGGTAGTTACTATTAGTTAGAAGTAGTAGTAGGTGCAGCATCAGCAGTATCATCAGCAAGTGTATACATAGTCCCTTAAAATCAAAACATTCCAATAAAATATGCTCTGTAGCACTCAACGAAAAGTGTGTTAAATTTTTTTTAAATAAATCATTCACAAAAAAGAACATGAAATATTACCTATAAAGTCATGACAAAAAAAGAAAAGATTTCAAAAAGTAATTTTAATGACTATTACAATTATAAGCCCTATTAAAAACTGAATATGTATGATTAAAAACAAAATAAAAGTAGAGACAGTAGAAGATGATTTAGTTTACCGTTTTGCTCATCGGAAAAACTGATGGTTCGACTGCTGCGTTGGTATGTTGTGTTGTTGGTGGAATGTTCTGTTTGCTCATTCTGGCCCGGCGCCTTAGACGACTTGTTCAGCGCCCGTCGTTTAGATGGAGAATGTTTCAGGGCTTGGGGGAAAGGTAAAGTAAAGATAGAGATAAAGTTGGGTTTACAATCCCGGCTCTCAGACTTTGTCTTTTACTTCACAATAGGCTGTGTGAAAGATGCAGGCTCACAGGCTTAAACTTAAAATCATTTTCCCCACAGCAGGCTGTGTCATTCGAAGATAAAAGATGGATTTGTACCCTGTATTACAGTACATGAACAGACTCACAGACTTTACATAATTTACCCCTCAGCAAGCTGTGTCATTCAAAGTCGTCCTTAACTCCCTAGGAAAACCACATTTAAGAGCTGCCAGTTGGGCACATTAATAGCACTATCACTCTGACAATATTGTTTACTGCTTAAAGCCGGGTATTTGTTTGCACAGCAGGATTCTATCAAGTGAAGAAAAATTGTATGAAGTATGAGAAGAATATTTAATAATAATCAAAATCAACTTGGATTGGGTTCAAGTCTAGCTTTCAGCATTGTGCTGTAGACTTAATCCACACAAAGGCATTCGGATTGGATTCAGGTCTTGCATTCAGCATAGGGCAAGACGCCTTACATTGCCTAACTTAATGCCAGTTTAGAATTGGGTACTAGCTCAGACCTAAGAAGTAATCTGCGATAGATCAGCCTTCTCTCAAGAGAGTGATGAATCAAATTACAACTTTGGAAAACGGGTAAAGCACCATCGGGTAATTTACTTTACTTTCATAGCAACAGGTAGGATTAGTCATCAATACCATATATATCATATTCCAAATATGTGAGTAAATAGAATGAAAAATTACCTGTAGGAACCTTTTTAAATACCCTAGTGGCGTGGTACTGTAGGAATCGTTGGGCGTAGTAGCTAGGCCGATGCACCGATATCGTGTCCTGAAACAACGCCAGGGTGACAATTTGAAAATAATTCCTGGGGTCAATATAAATGTTAAAGTATCAAACTGAAACTGATAATGTGTCCATTGGTATAAATTTAAAATAATTATAATTATAATAATAAATGTCATTAATAAATTTATAACGCGCATTACCAAAACTGAGTTATGCTCAATGCGTGTTATAAAAACATATAAGTATCATGTTATGAACATCAATCAATTAGCAGCATATCTCATCATACATACAAGATCAAGCTATAGGCCATAACAATGTAATAATAGTTTCAAGTTTCAAGTTTTTACTCACTTTGAAGCCATGGGCCAAATCAACATGTACATTAATATTGTGAATCTTTACATATCGATAAAAAGATGAATTTAACACCAGTACAATTACAATAATAACACAGTAACAAGATATATGAGTGTTAACTTTC
>JARDUL010261899.1:0-15249 GCA_030265205.1 Dirona pellucida | reverse complement strand
CTTTGGCGTTGGGGCCATTTCGTGATTTTACAAATCTGTGGGAAGTACCAAGTATACTATGATCATCCCTTATTAGTGTCTCTCTCTCTCTCTCTTTATCTCTTCTCGTCCCCCCTCTCTCTTTCTCTCTCTTTGATGTCAATAGACATATATTATATTACATGCATATTATACATTAACACGTTATTCGTGCTTCTTACATAAAATCCCCTAGACCAGAGATGGAATTGGGCAACGCTATGAGGGTAGCGCATAAAAATTCCCTTTAACACAAATGTAATAGTCAAGCGCTTATGAGACTGGCGCATAACATTCCCAGGTCAAAACATGGAATGTCCATGCGCTATCCCCGTGATTCAACGATCAATGCTTTCCAACAACTTGAGTTAGTCATGAGACAAGTTTTATTCATAAAAGCACCTTTCTATGCCACGCAAATAATGCCTGGACTGACGTGAAAAGGCTAGGAAACTTGTTGCCCAGTAACTGTTTTGATTGGAAATTTCTTACCTATTTTGTGTCAATCAAAACTGACTGTCAGCATGCGCGTGTAGCCTGGATGTATTTCCGATTGCCGGAACTTTTGTTTGGCGAGGTCGAAAAAATGATCGGAAGAAAAAAACCTGAAAGGGTAGCACATCGATATGCTGGGTCATGGACATGCCTTTACTCTAGTTGTAATATAGAGAAATTGAAAAATTGCTTGTTGTTACACAAAGCCACAGCACATTACAGAGAAATTTGTGGGAGAAAGCAAGAATTGTATGAAATTATTGAAATCAATAACTAATAAAAAACCCAAAACAACAACACATAGATATATAATAATGCAAGTACGGTACAGTAATATAAATGAATGTAGCATGAGCAGGGTTTAACATGACTATTTATTAATTGGAAAGCAGCGCAAACATTTTAATCACATCCACATGGGGCCATAAAGACATTAATATCGTACAGCTTAACTCTTCTGTGTTACACACCATAAAGCTTTGTCCAACACCCTTGGTAAAAAAAATAGCACTTATCTAAAAATGGTAACATAAATTCATCAGACTCATTCAATAATTTCACCATCGTTAAACAAAATATGTGCTACGGTAGTCCAAAATAAATCAACACTTTTGACAGACAGTACAGTAACTTATTACAGATTAAATCAAGATTCACACACTTTGTCATACACACACAAAACCACGTATTTCAGATTAAATGAAGATTCACACACTTTGTCATACACGCATAAAACCACTTATTTCAGATTAAATCAAGATTAACACACTGTCATACACACACAAAACCACTTATTTCAGATTAAATCAAGATTCATACACTTTGTCATACACGTGCAAAACCACATCTGTTTCAAGTTACTTCAACATGCACAGCTTCTCTCCCTCTTTTGTTGAGAGTCACCGCCTTTACAATTGGTGTACTGTAACTGAAATATAATGTCAAAATGTAACAATAACAATAGGTCATGCTATCACCCTTGGAAATGGCACAGTGTGGACACTTGAAGCGTTTTGGAGTAAAATTTATTTTAACACTTGCTGTGGTGAGAATACCATTACCACCAGTTTGTAACACACTCTAAGAACAAAACTTAAACTGTACTGAAGAGACCTTTCATTTTCCCCGCATTCTCGTTTTTGCGTTGAAGGCATCAATCACACATTTCTTTTCAATCCAACAACAAAGTCAAACATCTCTGGGTTATGAAAAGTACCTTGCTTATCCATGAGAAAGAAAAAGTTTTTGTCCTTAATCTTGAGTGGTATCTGAGTCCCACTGCCAGTACGCGACTGTAAACAATTCACAAGGTTGAGAGGGACGCTGAAAGATTGGGTCTTGCGGAACTGACTGTAGGTTGTAATTTTGATGTTCTTTCCACCTTTTAACAGCCACAAATTCTTAATGGCTCTTTGAGGATAGGTGAGAGTGACAAACAGGATAGATGTGCCTGGAATTAGAAAAAACAATATTTTTAAAATAACTTTTATTTAATATTATTGAATTGTTAAATCTAACTCTTAAAACATAAAACAAAATCCACAATGTAGCTACAATTACAACATGTATTTACTAGGTATATAATTACCACCAACACTTTTATGATAAAATTCTGATTCGCTAATGTTTTGGTGTACAGTACAGTAACCTCAGACAAAGAATAAGAAGTGTCTTCTTATTTACGGTATGTCAAATGACCTTAATTTTCTTAAAATATAAGGTCTCTAGTTTGCACTTTTGGAAATTTTCTCGACCTGAGATTTAAAATTCAAGGAATCACTAATTGTTACTTCAAGATACAGTGCAACTTCTGGATAACGACAACCCCTGGATAGCGACATTGACCTCTGGTCCCGATTTTTTTGCTATATATATTATTAGTAATAAAAACCCCAAAATAACGACACACATTTTAGTAAAACCCCTGTTTAGCTACATCGATATATAGCGATAATCAGCAGTTGGCACCGACATTTGATACAAAAAATCTAGCGAAATAGGCAACCTCGTTTCCGACCAGCATTATGTCGTACTCTTAGCCAATAAAAATGCTTATTTTCCGACCAATGAGATGTCCTACTCGAGCCTACTCATAGCCAAAGATGCCGCTTTGTTACCAATGACAGCGTAACTATTAAACCCTTTGTCAACAAGAAAATACACATTCTAACGTGGTTGGGACGTGTCTAGTCACAGGCACTGGTCCGTGCATCGCATCGTTATATTCACGGGTCTCACCACGCCCCCTTTTTCCGCCATCTTGAAAACCTCAGAATAACGATACCCCTGGATAACAACATAATTCTCCGGTCCCGATGTCGTTATCCGGAAGTTGCACTGTATTTAAATTCTTTTTAATTTCAACTTCTGTATTGTTTTTATTTCAATTAATAATTGTTACACGCTATCACTCCACAATCATATATCATAGTGGTTCATTCACTGGCAACCAATGTAACACATACTTGAGGCCTGACATTTTCCATGACTTTACATCATCAATCGTAAAAACATCTTGCAATGCAATTGAACTCATGGTCCTTTCATCATCGGAAAGCTTGTGTAATGAAACAACTCTTCGACTCACTTAATGACGCATACATGCTCTCATACACAAGGACCTCTCGCATACAAACCCCATCTCAAACACGTCTATAAAAAAGAATATTGACACATAAGTGAAGAACTACAGACACTGTTTTACAAACAAAGTAATCCCAACTAACCGGGTATTAGCTGACCTGACATGCAATAAATTAAGATTGCACGCTTCCCAAGAGACTCATTTCAACCAAATTGGCATGGTGGGCAATTTATGGTTTTGTCTGTTGCATGCCTGAATTTTCATAGCGATCGGAGGTGAGGAAGTTATAATTGTTTCGTTCTTTTGGAAAAACATTAATTACAGCACAAATTTTATTCCTCTTCTTCTCATTTACCTTGTACGGGTTCCACACAGTGAAAAATGATATATGTAAATAAATGGCAAAACCTGCATAAATAATAATAATGTGTTATTAACGCAATGCATATTATTATATTCTGATTTTTTAATTATTACTATTACAGTAAACCAATAAAACTGAAATTTACTGTGCTAGGCATTGACCCGCTGACCCCGCCTCACCAGGTAATGTAGTTTGTCCCCATGACCTTGCTACGGTCACTGGCCAGCGCATGCCAACTAAAATACCCCCCTGTTGTAATCAGCTGTCGTACCGTAGTGTGTAAAATGTCAAGCGCATTGACAGAGTGGATAGAATGGACATTGGTGCACCAATTATTATTATATCTTTAACAGAAATACACACCCCCCTTCCTTTACTTTTTCCTTATTGAATGGTCTTGATCATTTCTAAGCAGAGTAAAGTTGCATATAAATATATATATGATTCTATCTACAGTGGAGTTCGGTTATAACGAGAGCCTCCGTTCCAAGCAAAAATACTCGTTATTCCCGAGCTCTCGTTATTCCCGATTTCCAAGGGAAACAATCAATATGTATCCCAATGACTTAGTTTTTGGCTACTATTAATATTGGTTATTTTCCTTGTTTTGTGAGGACGTCGAAATACGGCCTCTGACTGAGTGAGAGTGGCGAGTCGACCAACCACAACGCTGTGGTTAGTCAAGTGGGAGAGGACAGTGGCGTGTTTATGTGTGTTAGTGTAGACTAGACCTTTGCCCCATGTAACCGTGTTACTTTCTCCCGCTCTACGGCTTTATTGTCAATGCGTCTTACGAATGTGTTTGAATGTGTGTCTGTTGAAAATTACGATAATTATTGAAAAATAAGTCGTTTCGAGTTCTCGTTATTCCAGGTCTTTGGATCGCTTGATATCGTTAAAACAGCTCTTTCTCTAATAGAGAAATAAGAAAAAAACCAGGGACTTGAAAAAGTCTTGTTATTCCCGGGTTCTCGTTATTTCCGATGCCGTAAAACATGAAGCACCACTGTAACAAATCGGAAAGCCATTATAATAGACACACTGCTGTTTCTGTAATTATTGTAAAATTTACACTGGCACTGGGCATTCAAATTCAAGGTGTCAATTTTGTAATAATGATCTAGTCTGTGGTGCATAGATTACTTACCAACTGTTAGACAAATTCCAGTAATTGCATTTTTGTAGAGACCCTCTTTGTACAACCATCTTTTCCACCAAGGCAAGTCTGCTGAATTGCCAGATGCTGAAACTGAAACTGGACCTGATTTCAAATTTTGCACAGGAGAAAGAGACAAATAGCCCCACATTATCATCTGAATTACTCCAAAAAAAGATATAAATTTGTAGAATGACTCATTTTTGTGAGAAAAAATAAGGATGTCTTTAGAAACATTTCTTTTGATATTAAAAGGAACTTCTGTGCTAAAACTGGACACAAATCTTGGTTGCCTCTGATTCTGAAACACTAACTTGCAGAATTTGAATCGCAACAATTTGTTTTCAATGCATGCGGTTCCATTTCTTAAAACAGTAGTAGTAGAAGTAGTAGAAGTAAAATGTTGTGTCGATCGACATTGTTGAGGACGGAGCTGAAAGTGAAAGAAACGTTTTATGTTCAGGTATTCCAACTGGCGTGAGACATTCATTTTAATTTTACTGGCTTCCAGCAGCCTCACGACGTTATTCTTTTTCACTGTAACTTTGTCACAGTTAAAAGGACAATTAGAATAAAATAAGAGTATCAATATCTCAAGTTCAAGTAGTAGACTACATCAGGCTAGATTTCAACATCTCATCGTTTGCAACCTATACTATATATATATATGGCCATTGATAATGATATTGATTGACATTGCCTGTCCTGCAGCTTGTTTATAAAATGCAACAAAAAGAATCAAGAATAATGTCCCCTTTTACCTTGATGCTCATGCACGTTATATTCATATTTCGCAATTTTCTCCACTTTCGACGGTCTACTTTGCAAAGCTTTATTAATAGTAAATAGGAAGCGGGCCGGCCATCGTGGGTACCCCAGTTCGACAAAAATATTTTTTCTACTATTTTTGTTTATTGACTCTCAATGACGCTGTAAGATTATCACAAATATTATATTGTCTTTGATTATCCTACCATTATTCTCTTAGATATCGCCCACCCTTAAATCGTTCTGGGAATTATTTTGGCGCGCTCTTGTCAATCTCCAATTTACCAGATTGACCTCCTAATTTCAAAGAAAATGGCTCTTGGGTACTTCTTCATTTTGCTTGAGACGTTATTCTGGTTCTGGTTCTGGAGGTTACGTCGCAAAAAGGCTCATGGGTGCCCGTCACAGCAACTTTACAATTAATGTGTACATATAGTAATAATAATAATAATGATAATTAAAATAAAAAATAATAATAATAAAAAGAAACAAAACAAAACAACAAACCCACAACATTAAGGGAGTCACAATAACGATGCTTGGAAAGATTCGATGTAGAGAGAGTTGACTATTTATTTGTTATCGTGATTTAGGCCATGGAAGATGGTGTAGAAAGATGATCAAGAAAGAAAGAAAGGAAGATGGTGTAGTTACACCAAGACATCCGATTGAAAACCTGAAAAGTAATAAAGTATTGTTTCAGAGTGTAAGTAAATGTGATGATTTCTTTCATGACTTGCAATCCGAGACTTACTCGATTTCAATTTCAGTGAAAATGGAGGGGGAAATTGACACGAAAATGTGAAATTCAACATCGCCAACAAGAAATATTGGGAAAGCACCAACTGTTCTGTTCTACATAGGGTAATTTGCATTTGACTGGGTTTTTCTCCACTAGACTTGGTTCACAAACCTTGTGCATAAGTGGCAACCGAACAATATGCATAACTGGCAACCCAAACCCTTTATGCGCTCGCTCACCTCACTACTCACTACTCACCACTCACTCACCGGTCTGAGTCTGTCGCTTGTCACCCTCCGAAAGACGGACAATCGGACCAACCAACCCCAACCTGTATGAGACAGACGTACAAAGTACAATCAAAGACAAAACAGGATCGCTTCAACAAGGTAGATAAACTGTGACAGTGACAATACGGTACGGTAGTGTATTTCATTGAATATGTTTTGATCTGTCATTGGCTAGCATGCATTCTTTTGTTGTGTTCTACGACCGACAGCTTACTTTTTATATTTCTGGTCTGGTCAGTGGAGATACGCATTGAATTATAAATTATTATAATAAAAGTAAAAAAAGGGTAAATGTATATTTTAGCTCTATTTATTATTTTTATCGTAATCGCTCGTAATCGTTCGTGTTACTATGTTTGTTGTATGTTATTTTACTCATAATTTAAATTCGGGTTTTTTGGGGGGTTTTTTAATTTTAAAAGTAAAAGTTGTAGACGTCTAGACTAGTCTAGTTTCAGATCAGATATGTGTGGATTGCCACACTTATCTGATCTGAAACTACAACTTAAAAAAACCCCCCAAACATAGTAACACGAACGATTACGAGCGATTAATGAACAATTACGATAAAAATAATAAATTTAAATAGAGCTAAAATATACATTTACTTTTACCAAAAAAAGGCAAAGGGTTGGTCGGAGCAGTAGCTGTAGCAGTTAGTCTAGTAGTAATTAAGTCTGAATCACTGATGAAGGCATCGACTGTGCGATTCATTTCTATTTCTTCAAATTCAAGGCATCGGATTAAACGAGAACTCGGGTACTACGACATTTTTGAATTCCCGATTTTCTATGCCTCTTTGTCTTTTTATAAATAATAAAGTCAGTAATGTAAACCACAATTCTCATATCTATATATATATATAGATACAATTACAACTATATAATAATAATAACTATGACTATAACAATGATTAAAAATGATTTGATGCATGGCATTAGATTTAGATGACACTGGACTTGGACAACCTCTTCGAGTTTTAGTCAACAATAATATATTGGTTTAAAATCTCTACCAGTATGATCTAGAGTGTAGTAGAAGTAGAGTTAGAAACTGCCAGGAAAATTTATTTATTTTTTCTTCCCACACACAAATTCACTGTCAACCACAGAATGATGAACAGAACTAGAAATATGTGTGCATTTCACTGAAATCAAGTCTCACACACTCTACTATGGTACTATTAAAGACTGACAGTGACAGTATTATATCAGTATAAAATTTACTTAATTTTCAGGGTTTCAATTCAATCGGAGGTCTTGGTTGGTGGTGTAACTACAGACTACACTACTACACCATCGCCATCTTCTAACTTCTATGAACCTACTGTTATTATCAAACATGATATAAACTGCCATTCCAATTTCCACCTAAATTTATTTCTGACCCAATTAAAATTAAATGCAATAGTAAAACTTACTAGACTGCTGTAAGTGTAAGCTCTTGTGGAAACTTTTGATGTGCTAGAGTTGATCAACCCTTGACAGTTTTTCAGGCTTGAAACCCCAGATACATGGCTGAATATATTTTTATACAATCTGTGTATTACTTTCTGAAAAGAGCACAGAGGAGGAATGTATGACACTGGCACTCACTTTTGATGAAGCTTTGTCATGGAGACTTGGCTTTTGGTGTTGTAACTTAAGTACGGTACCAGTAGTTGCTATTTCCATGACCATGAAAAGATGGGAGGATGCATCGAGTTGGTGTATCGTATCATTGCCGTTACTGTTACCAGGGTTACACATAATATAAAAGAATTCTTGAATAATATTATAAATATAATATTATATGGTATTATTATATAGAAGTAGACTAATAATAATAATATCTATAATTTTTCAGACATGGCTGCTCACAAGTTGAATATTGTTGTTGCTGCATGCAACAATATGGGAATTGGCATTGAAGGAAGAATTCCATGGCGTATTAAACAAGACATGGCCTTTTTTAAAAAGATTACGTGTGCTACTACACAAGATAGTTGCCAAAATGCTGTTATTATGGGTAAAAAGACTTGGTTTTCAATCCCTACAAAGTTTCGTCCCCTGTCAAATCGCTTGAATATTGTTTTGAGTTCACAACTGCCAGAAGCACCTGAAGGAGCAAGACTTGCAAGAAACTTCAGAGACACATTACAGATGGTGGATGATACCATAGAGAATGTCTTTGTTATTGGAGGGAGCTCAGTTTATAGAGAGGCTATGAATTCTACCAATCCCTGCAGAATTTATTTAACACGCGTGCTTGGTGATTTTCAATGTGATGTGTTTTATCCTGAAATCGACATGGCTGTCTTTGAAAAGATAGAAAATCCAGACAACATTCCATCATATGAACAAGAGGAAAATGGAATTCGTTTTCTTTTCGAGGTTTATGAAAAGAAAAGTTAAAACTATTACATTTTTTTAGCACTTTATGACTCTGCCAGGGCAGCCATCTAACATAGATTTGAGATTTTACGCACTCAACATGTGAGGTCCCTCAAGTCAGATCACACAGAGAGATCATGATAAGTTGAAATGCTATAACTTGATAATATATTCACGTTTAACAAGCGAGTTCTCTCTTATTATAGTTGTTACACCGTCCGATCCATATCTTGTGCTAAAAATGGAAGCATAAAAGATCTGTGTTGACCTAAATTTGCTATATCAGGGGCTTTAGAGTTAACGAGACCTGTAAGTGTGGGTTAGACAGTGTATATCGTCGGTCAACAAGACGTGGTCAGCGGCTGTGCTTTTATGTTACTCAATTTGATCTCATTCAAAGTTCTATGTGATACGCATTGTAAATTGTGTGCAGCACTGAACAATCAACGCAAATAATCATCTCGAATCTCACATTATAGACCTTTCTAATGCGTCAAAGGCGGTCCCACGCCCGCAAACTGATATTTAACAGCATAAGGAACTCAAGAGGAAGGAGGAAGATAAGACATTTATAATAATAATTACATTGACTTTCACCTACAACATTAATAGGGTAGTCTCCTACTAATAAAAAACTAATAATGATTTTGATAATAACAGTAATAGTAATAATGATGATGTATTAAGTCAGTCTGCCATCAGGTACTACCGACGTATTTTGAAAACAGCATTGTTGTAACAGACTGCTGGGCGGAGCATCATGTTTTGTTAGTCTGATTATATCCAGGTGTAGCCCCTGTCCATGTTGACGTCATTGCAGTTGCTATGAAAGGCATTTTCACTTTGATTTTGATATTTATAGCATCTAGCTCTTGTTTTAATCTGATACCACAGAAATGCAAGATTATATTGTAAGAATTTCAAAGCAATTATTTAGAGAATGTTTGTATATGTTTGGTGAATATATAAATCCAATATATAAAAATATAGAAATCATGTCTTTTTTGTTCTTTTTTTTATTTGTTTGTTGGTTTTGTATATATATATATACATTACATACACTTTGTTGTTGTTGCTATTTCCGAAATGAAAAAGAAAAGGACACTAGACTAGCAAAGAAAACTATTTTGCCAGGCCTTGATTGTGTTCAAGATGTCTTGTGTTTTGAGTTTTCCTTGATGCCCGTTTCCAAAGAAATTGGATTGGGTACCCTACACTACATAGCCATTGACACCCAATATCTCTTCTCGCATTGGCACTTGCTGCTACCCGCACACTTTGACTTTGACATTACCCCTTTGTTGCATAGGCAGCAGCTTTAGTCAGACTTGCTTCATTGAAGGTATCAATGCCCTGACTCCTACCTTTGTGGCAGTGGCAGGCTTTTATTCGAATATACCTGCATGTTGGACAAAATGTATTCAGTGGGAAGTATCTAAGTGTGTCCTTCATTGCACTGAGATGTGTTTGCGCCAGCTGGCTGCAATTGCAATATTGATGCTCCGCATTTTCTTAGATACCGCCATCCTGGAGTCATTATACTCTGCAAAGAGTCTACTCCAGTATTCATACAGATACCTAATCATACACTTGCACAGACTGTTTGAGTGTTCATGTTGGTGTTCATCAAGTCAAGAAAATCATGTGGCAAATACAAAGAGAATATAGCAATAAATTTGAGGCCAAGAAAGGAGATCAAGATGGCAAAATTTCAGTCGACTTTTCCATGCTGCTAGTGCTAGAGTGTACTCTGCTTACTCTGCTGGAAGGAATTTAAAGATTATGATTATATCTGTCTCATACATGATGCAAAAATGATCACCATGCTCTCTTCACTGAATAATAATTCATCTGACAACGCGTACTGACAAACTTAAAAAAAAAATTCCTGGGGAGCATTAGGTGGCGCATCGCTACTCATTGACATCAAAGTGGAGTGAGGTAAGAATAAGAAATGCATATTGTCTTGGCCAAACGGCACGACACTGGGAACTTGGCTCTAACTCTATGATGGAGGAACATGGTTTTCCCTCGTTGTCCCCCATACTGGTACTGACCACACTCATGCTACAGCTACTCTCATACTCATAGTATGATGATGATACTGATGGACATTTAAATTCAAGGTTTAGGAGAAAAATGGACAGTACAGTAAAGGGGACTGTTGTAAACGTAAGTCTAAGGGAAATAATTCATGTTATTGTTATTAGTTATTTATTTTTATACCAGTACCAGTACCACCAGTGACACGTTCCGATTAAATGAATTATTTCCCTTCAACCAAAAGGGAGACAACGTGGACAGTATTGATGATAATGATAGATAAATAGCATTTATCCACGATTGACACCATGCCCTAATCGCTGTACAGTAGCACATTTGCCCCAGGAAATACTCTTAAGATCATCATCAGTCATGTTATGTGTCAGACTATTCCACCATCACGTTGTAGTGGATCAGGTAGCTTAGGATTCAAATAAAGGCCATGCTTCGGTGTGGATTACTGTTAAGTAACTTTATGGTTAAAAGACAAAGGCCATGGTCATTGAGAAAGTTCACCCCGAATCGAATATTTACGAAAGCACTCATGATGATGAAATGTTAATTTACATTTACATGATTAACATTAACAAAGTTTATTCTAATGCTAGCCTACTACTCTTTTTTTTTCGGAATCAGTCATGAAATTATGTGACGAGGAGACATTGGTTTGAATGATTTATTGATTAAAAACACTTCATAATAATAAACTAGTCCATTGAAGATTTAAAATTTATCTCAGATCTCCATCAAGACGTGACTTTTCGAACTTAATATTGATACAATAAATACAGTATGTGTACAGCTACAGGGAAGATGAGCAAGGTGACTACAAACTGAGGAATATGTTGAGATCATCTATCGAGAGACGTTTAATTGAAGTTGAAGTCTAGTCAAGTTGACAATTGCTTTGCAGGAATTAGTTATCCTGTAGTTAGAATGGGCCTGATATGTTGAATAAAATACCTGCTCAGATCACAGATATCAATTATTTGAAGGAGCTAATGATATTGAATAACTTGATGAGGTTGTGTGACAACGCAAATGGCAGCATTTGGAAAATCAGCGGGATAGTTTATAAATCGCCATGATGGTTACACAGTAACTTACAGTACGGTACCTATATCAATATCAAAAATGTTTATACATTACCACTACCACTAGTCTCAATCAATATATTCTTTATGGATTTTCATTATCTTAGCATTAGTAACCATGTCTCATCTTTCTATGTGCATTTGTTTCTATTTTATAAATATTTGAAGATGTAAAGACAATCTGCAGAGGAACTATGCAATAAACAGAGTATTTTGATGCCTCAATTCTCTCTCACCTCACACTCGTTGGTGTACATGATTAATAAAAAATAATATCATTATCATTAGTAGATTCTCCACCAAGTTAAACAAAAACAATGCATGAAGACATTTTTTTAATAGTTTATTGAAGCTTGTAATTTCACCATTATAATTATATTGTTAAAATAAAAACAATTTGCAGTAAGCTGAAGAACTGGAAAATGAATAGATTTTCTCACAAAAACAGGAATAAATAATATAAAAATAAGTGTAAACTTTAAATGCATTTTACAATTAAGTAAAAGATAACATTAATAACAATATTAACATTAGACCTAGTCTATATTTTTCTGGCTGATTCTAAAATTATGATTATAATGATTTATATTATGGCCTATATTATATAAGTACGGTAATACTAATACTAATACACATTTATATAAACACCATTATTCATAATTTGTTCTCAAATATCAAATAATTTTTTTTGTGAGATCATGTCATTGTCAAAGATTCAAAATTTGACTTCGGGCCGGGTTTTTCAATAGGAGTAGAGGTAGAAGTTAAATTTCTTGAACAAAGAAAAAAACTTAAGTTGAAGAGGACTGTTGTCAATTGTCAAGTCACACAATTGTTTTTGCCAAACTGTTTATACTTATATTTATATACCGTACCTTTGCTTTGGTCTTAAATTTGGCAATACAGGGTATTTCGATACCTTAGACCCCTTAGCCAAATTTAGAATAGATCAAATAAATCCAAAGAAACGGGTATCAACAGAAGCTATTCCTAATCTCAAATCTCAAATTTAATTCATTTATTTCAATACATATTTAGTATGTCTGTCACCAACTTTTCTAACAGCATCCAAATGGGCATGGAAAGGTGAAATGAACAAACCAGTAGGCTTATATCAAATTTAAATTCACCCAAAATGCTTTGAAGAGTCATATTATTATTATTAGTACACGTATTAGGACCACCTTTGGAGTGCATGAGGTGTTTTTGGCTCTGCTGACTGTTCATGATCAATCCTAAATGTTCACAAGCATTAACAATAACATCGGGTGATGATCCAGACCAAGCATCGTTTCCAAAGCAATCCATGACAAAGCCCTGCACATGAATTCCATTGTGACGCAAGCTCTGCTAAAGGCATGCAATGCAATGCAAAGTTTATTTTTTTCGACTCAATACCTTTAGAAAAGCGGATGGTCCATATTCTTAAAAGTGAAATAAATGTATGAAATTTTGAGATTACAAATGATTACTGTTGAAGCCTATTGCATTTGTTTTGTTCTGACTATTCTGAGTTTGGCTGGCCAGGGGTGGTCTAAGGTATCGAAACACCCTGTACTGTATATCAGAGGGGTTTTTTCCAGCATTTTAATTCAAGACTGACTAAAGTAATGAATCATTTTAAAAATTACATCAGACACAACTTTGTTTAAAAAAACACAACTAGATTATATCTGGAACTGGAAAGATGTTTTTCAATATTAAATACAAGCATTTTTTAGAGTAAAAAATAATAAAAAGCAATAACACTATACAGTTACGGCACATCAAATGAATAGTGGATCACGTTTAAACAGAAATTCTAGGGATTGGTTATTTAGTTTGGTTCAAACATATTTTGGTTTGAGCATCGTGACCGAAAACGAGGAATAGTCCAGGAACACTACTCATCCTTGCTTGTATCACTGTCTACTACATTGAGAAACAAAGGGGTTTTGAACGAACACGCAGTCACTAGCCGCATTGGCTTGCCTGAAGGGGTTAGAGTAAAGCGGGCTACAGTTAGAGATGAGACAGAGCGTTGACCAGTCATTACTATCGAAGGCAGGCTATTTTTAGCTTGTCAAAATGTTGCATTAGCAGGCGAAGGATTGCCTGATTGAGGACAATTTTCTTCAGTTTTAGCGCTAGTATGACAGTTAGCGCTCTCAATGATAGACAGTGAAAACAAACAATATTTTTAATTGTTTTTGGTTTAGCGATTTTGTTGGTTTAAGTTTAACTGTTTTCGTCTTCAACGTGATCCATTGCATATAATATAAGTAGAAGATATATATATATATAATTTATAATACAGGAAATCAGAAAAAACATTTATATAAATCATCATTTTCCTGATTATTACAAACTCACAACATGAGCGTTCCATAAAATAACAAACATTAAGAAGCTTATTATATAAATATATGTAGCCTATTGTATATATATGTTAACACATCTGATTTGCATACAAAGCATGACTCATATAAAAACAATCAATGTAATCTAGACACTAAGACTAAGATCAACTGATTGAGTACAATTTTCTTCGGTTCAGCACCAGTATGACAGTTATAGCGCTCTCCTCACTCTCAGATTTTCTAGAGTTTGTCAACAATGATAAACACCAACAACAGTGAAAACAAACAACATTTTGAATTGTTTTTGGTTAGCTATTTTGGTTTAACTTTTTTCAGTTTCAACATGATCCGCTGTATATAAATATAAGTAGAAGATATACATAATAATAGCCTACAGGAAATCAGAAAACACATTTAATGTAACATAAACCACCATTTTTCTGATTATCGCAAACTCACAACATGAGCGTTCCATAAAACATTAAGAAGCTTATCATATATACCTACATATGCTGTATATATGTTTTTAAAAATCTGATTGGTATACAAATCATAACTCATATAAAAACAATCAATGTAATTGTAAATTGTAATCTAGGCACTAACATTAACACCAACTGAATCAACTTTGTTTCTTATCTATATAATGTCTCCTAAGTGAACAACACTGATGTTCTTTTATATTGGCATTGGTATTATGACATGCAATTTGCAATTCTTAGTGTGATGACAATATCTGGTTTGCATTGAATAGCATAAAATAAAATACAGTGCAACTTCTGGATAACGACACCCCTGAATAACAACCCCTGGAGAGCGACATTGACCTCTGGTCCCGATGTTTTTGCTATATATTATTAGTAATAAAAACCCCAAAATAGCGACATACATTTTAGTAAAACCCCTATTTAGCGACATCGATATAGCGATAATCGGCAGTTGACACCGACATTTGATACAAAAAATCTAGCGAAATAGGCAACC
>JARDUL010261789.1:0-15253 GCA_030265205.1 Dirona pellucida | reverse complement strand
ATTATTATTATTATTATTATTATTATTATTATTATTATTATTATTATTATTATTATTATTATGATAATGATAATGATGATGACAATTTGCATTTGTGTTGCTGAGTGGTTTCAACTCGAAATCGAGAGGACCCGAGTTCGAATCCTGGCTGAAGCTACCTATGTTGAGTCCTTGGGAAAAATTATTGGTACATTTCTCCTCACTCGAAAGATATTGTTAATATGTTAGTATGATGAGCCCAACACGCTACTCTACTGTATGGTCCTCATTTAAGTTGATCATGATACTGAATGATACGACCTGCTGGGGATAATAAATGATGTAAAGTCTGTGAGCCTGCACTTGTACGGGGATACAGCAGACATAACCGCATTGTTGTACAACTAGAACCATAGTAGCTTATAATATATCAAGACGGATAGCTTGAGAACACCGACTTGTGCTTTCTGTTTTGTTTTCTGGGTTTGTTGGCTGATGTGGGGGACACCCGTAACGTTCTTTGTTTTGTTACGTGTTTCACATTTGCATCTATAAGATTTTCACCTTTTTCTTTTCTTTTCTTTTGCATTTTTCTAACCAGAGATGAACAAGTTCGAGGAAGACAGTTGAGCCTCGGCGGGGTAAGACAATTCAAGGACATCGAGGATCAAAGGGGAGAGGTCAGCAGCTTCAGCTTTGTGGGCTGTATGCACAGCGTGGCCATCAACAGTCAGACCTATGCCGTCAACAGGCTGGGCTCTGGGGACAACGCTGCCCTGACGCGTGGAGTGGGGGCGGAGTGTCCCAGACTTGCAGCAGACAGCCTGTGCGACGACAAGACGTGTTACAACGACGGCCAGTGTGTAGATGAGTGGAGCAGTTCCAGGTGTGAGTGTGCTGGAGAGTTCACAGGCCCCACATGTCAGACAGGTAAGGATATAGGTTTTCATCAATATTGACAAAAACTGTTTTAGGTATATTATTGCCTGTTTCCATTCCCATTTAGATATAATTTAGTAGCGTGCATTGTTTGTTTGTGACTGCTTGGCCTTGCCGCTCCATGTCCAGATCTGAATGGTACACATTTGGCAGTTTCATGGGAACCCAAAATCAATCAAATTTATCCAAATCTTTGTGCAGGTACTTAAACCACAAGGTAATTTGACCACAAGGTAATTTGACCGGAAGTTACTTTGACCACAAAGTAATTTGACCGCCAAGTACACTGAGGACAAGGGACGAACAGAATACGAGGCGGACAATTTTGATTATGGTGATAATTGTGAGGGTTAATGATGAGATGAAAGGAAAAGTAGAGAGTAGATAAGATATTGAAAGGAATTGAAAAGACAAAAGACACCTGATAATATTATATTATTATGTTTTCATCAGTTTATTATAATATTATATGATTTTTCTGTTCGTCTTTGTTCTCCAGCGAGGCAGCCATTCAGCCTAGGTGCAAACGGTGTCATCAAGTTTTCCTTAAAAGAGAGCTTCGTCCGAGAGACAAAGCTGGCCCAGCTCAAAGCTGGTAACGGCAGGAAGAGGCGGGCTGTGGCAGACTCCAGTGTCATGATGAGGTTTAGAACGACCAAGAAAGGTGGAGTGCTGTACAGTTCTGAGACATCGTCAGCGAGTTGCTTGCTCTGGGTAAGTGTTAGGGCTGTTTGTTAGTTACACTCCATCCAGTGCAGTAGGCATGTCATTGGATGTTTTGACAATAATATTATCATAGATTTATTTGTAGATATAAGTTTACATCTTTGATTCATTCATTGTTTGCTCTCATGAGTCAGTTTCGTAATTCGCAAGTTTTTATTTTGGTTTGGTTTTTTCGTTTCCTTGTCATTTTTATTTCAAACTCTTGAAATGATGAAGCGATCAAATAATTATTTTTTTTACAATTATTAATCCCATCCTCCAGTTCTCCGAGGGCAACTTCCACTTCCTGTTGAAAACTAACGATGCAGTCAATGACCCCTTGACCCTGTCAAACCTCGTCATCGCTGACGGCAAGTGGCACAACATCACCGTCACATCGGACGGCAGCAGATACACGTTGGACTTTGATGGAAAGTCGTCCGATTCCCAGGACTTTGGCACGGCCTATGACTTTGACTCCTTAGACATTGTGGAGATGTCGATCAGCGGAAAGAGAACGCTTCCAGACAATTCCGTCATGACGGGTGAGTGAATGGATGGGATAACTCTGGTGGATTCTTTGTCATATCATTGGTTTTAGTCTCTCATAAGGACCTAGTTGAAGCTCCACGTATAGCCTTGTACGGTGCATAAGGCGTACACATGAAAAAACGTAGAACTTAAACTGAATGGGTCAGATCCCCATGCAGACATCGCAACCAATATAAAATATATCTACGAACTATATTATTATTATTATGGATCAATAATTTAGAACAAGCAGGTGATCAGCCCTTTTACTCCCCTAAGACAAAAAAATAAGGTGGCTGCCCCTTGAATTTCATACCATATTCCTTTCAAATGAGACAACCATGAGTGGATATCTCTTGATGGATTTTTTTAGGATTTTAAATCATATTTGATTTTGTACATGTGGGATGTTTGTTTTCATTGTGAAGGAGGAGTTGATTGTAAAATTTATGTGAAATTTTTGATGATGTCTTCTGTCAAGTTTTGCTGAAAAGAACTTTGATAAAAAATTTATTGTAGATATATTGAACCCTGGATTATATATAAATGATGGATGATTTTATGAATATCAAAAGTGTTTGGTTTTTATTTTGTTATTGATGGTAGTCTGGGTGAGTTATTTCTATGATACCAAATTGAATGATACTTTGACAAACATGGGGCAAATGTGCAGTTAACTGTAAAGCGCTTAGAGCACAGTGATGATAAAATGCCATTCATTATCAAACACAAATCATTACTAATTATTTCCCTTGCCTCCCTAGGATTGGACGGATGTCTCTCTAAGTTCCTGATCAACGGAAATCCTCTGCCTCTCAACGGTTCATCTAAAAAGTATTCCATCGAGGTGACAGGAGGTGTGGAGGGGGAGTGTGGGGAGTTGTGCGATGGAAATCCATGCGGGGGAGACAATAAATGCGTCCCGAACGGCGAGGTGGTGGTGTGTCATTACATGGCCAAGGAGTCAGAGGGTCTGGAGACAGGTATCATCGTCGTCATCGTCTTTCTCATCATCCTCCTCATCGCTGCCGTCGTCGTTTTCGTCTTGTTCAAAACGAGACGCGACCTCTTCCACAAATGTGTAAAGGCCAAGAAGGAGAATCGTAACAGTCACATGGTCAGCGCAACCAACGGGAAGGGGATGTCCAACTCGGACAGTATCGGAACCAACGGAGGAATTCCTCACTACGCGACGGCCCCTAGTGAGGAGGAGATTATTCGTAACCACATCGTTGGTGAGTTGACCGGCCAGAAGACCAGCTCGTTAACAGCTCGACCAGACCTCATTGGCTCAAGCTATTCCCCACAAATGCTTTCAGACGGTGTTGTCATTATGGACCCCGACGACATGCAAGTGATGATGGATGAAGAGGGCGCCCCAGAGCACTACGACTTTGAGAATGCCAGTAGCATTGCACCCTCAGACATAGCTCCGTCAGATATGATTCGTCACTACAGAGATTTCCGACAAGGAAAACAACCTCACCACCACCATCACCACCAGAAACACCACCACAACCAACAACACCAAATCCCTCCCCACCACCATCTTTTCAACAAACACAGGGATAGTCCAACAAACATTTCCGCCACAAACAACTACAGAGGAAGTCCCCACAACCCACAATTCCCCAGGCAGAGTCCTATTTCCCTCACAGGGTCCGCCCTCTCTGTCCCCACACACTCAAGCCCCCACATGGCCCCCAACATCAACGGAGGGCGACCCAGTTCAGCTTTGGCATCCATCAATCAAACGCCAAGGGCCAGGCTGAGTCCATTAACACAACTTCACGTCCGCAGCCCACGGTCACACCCCCACAACACCCACAACACATACAGCGGCAACAACAGTAACACCAATTACAACAGCAACAACAATCTACGGGGCAGTCGGAGCAATTCTATCGGCAGCCATCACAGTCACAGCTCGAGCTCCTCAGCTACCACAGTTCCCAGTGGATTCCCACCAAACTCTTCAGTTCACAAGTCAGGAAAGTCTCGCACCAAAGGTTTAACAGTCGAGGATGTAAACCGGCTGAACGCAAGACCAGACATGCTCTTGCACGATCCCGCCATGTCGTCGTCTGTGGACGGAAGAGGCAAGGGAGACAAGCAACACCATCATCATAACCACCATCACCACATTCCTCAACATCCTGTCATAGAGGGTTCTCTCCTCTTAGAACCCCCAGATTCCAGTTCAGACGACAGCGGGGCCAACGATTCTTTCACCTGCTCCGAGTTTGAATACGACAACGATCCTGCGCGGACGAGATTAGATTTGGACCCGAGCAAAATGATTTTCTCCAAGTTAACGGAGGTAGACAATGAGTGCGATGAGTTAGCTCCCCCTGTGTTGGACGATGGGTTAAATTCTAATGGAGATTCTTTTGCTAGCACCAACGCCTCGTCTTCCAACAGTCCCTCTAGCCCGATATCCCAACCGGTCAGCAGTCAGTACGACTTTGACGCTCTCCTCAACTGGGGGCCCAATTTTGACAAGCTGGTCGGTGTGTTTAGTGACATTGCACAGCTGCCCGATTCAGGGAATCCGGTCGAAGGAGAAATGGACCACACGTATGAAGAGTATGTGTAGTAGAAACAGCGTGTTGTATAGAGTGAGAAGTCAATGTGTAGTGCGCGAGTAGTCATTTACTATTATATACTTTTATTTGAGGGACAATCTTTGATTGAGATTGTGAAGTAAATGATATATGACTTGTCTGCCCTAACAAGTGGTGTGTTGAGTGAGAATGGTGTAGTTTGTGTCAATATTTCAGGTAATATATTTGTGTGCGTGTGAAGATGAAGAGTGAAGAGTGGGTGGGGCTTGTTTTGAAGACGTGAGAGAGTAGGTGTGGCTTGTTTTGAAGGTGAGAAAATGGGCGGGCAGACTTAGAGAGAAGAATGGAAGGAAGAATGAATACAATATAGTTTGAATTTGTTAAAAACATTTTTTAAGACAAAGATAAGTGAGTGTGTAAAAACTAGATAGTCCAACAAATGTAAATACATTTATTGACGCATCACAGGTTGACTGACATGAAACGTTTTTGATATTTTTTCATGTGATTAATGTTTGAAAGATAGATGAAGTGTATCGTGATAGAGAGGGAACTTTTTGTTGACAATGAGATGAAAGTAGTCACCGTATTACGGGACACAAATGCCAAACTACATCAACAATCAAAAGAAGTTTTATGTTAACAACATGAAAGGGTAAAAAGTTTTTGATAAATATTTAAGTGGGAAAAAAAGCATAGAATATGTTGTTTTTTTTCTTCCCTATCTTGCACAGATGTCAAATGTAAAATGTATATAAAATGATATTATTGTTGCACTATTTTGCCATTTTCTATAGATTTGAAACTGTTCAATTTTGAAATAGTTTTTCAAATTATTAGTGGCAAAAAGCAAAAATGGTGTAAGCATTGTCTTTGTGACATCATCAAACATTCCCTTGATTTCATCACACTTTTCCATTTCATTAGATACATTTGCTGATTCATACCCAAGTAGGTTTCATTTTAGAAAAAAATAATTCTATATTGAAAATTATCCTTTCCATTAAAAGGCCTTGGAGTTGAGGGGATTTCAGTTTTTGACTGGATGTATGAAAGTAAGGAGAGTGCTAGTGCTACCGTCAATCCACTTGATCTCTAAGGTCTGGGCACTGTTTGACTAGGTTTGTTTCTTTGTATTATAGACACCACACTTTTCAAGACCTTACTGTATTATCATTAATTTGATGTCCCTATGCATTCATTATAGCACTCAGGGAAAAATGAAATGCTTCCAGTTTGTTTTATAGGACGATAGGACAGGATCACGTGGGGTGATCGGAGTTTGACGGCTTTTGCTTGTAAACGACAACGTTGTGAGAATGAATGATAAATGGTGTTTACTGCTTCTGCTCTCAGGAGATTACTGCTGTTCTCACTAAGAAAATGGTTAATCAAAGTTCGATATGTGGAGAGTAAGTACATCCCTTGACTCTTTATTGATAAAAAGACGCCAAGCTTTAGAATTATCGAATCGTTCACCCGAGATCTTTTCCCTTTGTAGCGTAGATAGGATATTTTCTTAATATTATAATAAAAGCCTTCTTTATCTTATCTAAATAAATGTTATATCATGAATACCAAATATTTAGATACTGACCTTAAATCTAATTGCTTAGAAGTAATGCTGTTATTACTGTTATGTTCCTTTACCTCACGCAAACGGTTTAATTCTTATTCTCTTTTGAATAATAATGATGATAACTTATGGGGTTTTTTTAAAATCTTTGCTAAACACGATGTGATTTGATAATAAGTAAAAATGGCTGAAAAACAAATTTCATTTTATATCTTTTTTTTTCTTTGTCTGTCTGTTCAAATTTATCCAAACAATATATATTATATATAATAGATAGTTAGTTATTCACCGACACCGTTTTCTCTTTCAAATCCAGTCTCTCTTGACCAATCCAAGTGAGAAGGAAGTCAGTATTTTGGCAATATGGAGCTAATGGTTTCCTAATGCATCAGCCTCCTCTATTTCATTCCAATGATGAAAGTGAAATGTACCATTGAAGCTGGAAAATGTTGATAAAATTGATATAAATAAATCAATGCAATCTTGCTGAAGCTGGGCATTTAAAAAAACCATCAATCAATGTTACATCCAAGTTAGAAATTATACTGGTAATATTCAAAGGTTATTTGACCCATCAAACCCTTAACCACGATATGATAGACAAAAAAGAAATTCTGTTAGTTGCGTCGAAAAGGAAAAAAGTGTTTTATTTTGTCTTTTAGAAGCCACTATCACATTCCTTTTATGTCTATTACTATTACCAGTATTTGCACATTTGGACATTTGATTGATGATTTTTTTTTAAATACTCAAGTGGCTTGTACTTTTATCTGGATTGGAAGATGAGAGTTTACTTACTGGACTCTTTCCCAGATCTAAAAATGTAAAAATGACGACATGCGACTCATTTGGTCTGATCAGGAGACATTTTATTTTGTACGTACATGATGTTTGAACCTCTTGCCAACATTTGTTATGAAGCCATCATTCACCACGTTTGACATATGATATGTGTTACTGTACGTATTATTATTATTTCAATACTTGACTGCAAAGTATCACTCGTCACCAGAAACAGCCAAAGAGAAGAAGAAAAAAAAATGTTGGCTCATTTACATATCATGATCATAATATGCAAATTAGACCAAACAATATATGTAAAATCATGCATTGAATGTCATTTTCATATGTTATTACTATTACCAGAGTGCTGCTGTTTGGTAGGGGGAGGTGGTGCTAAGTTATGTGGACTTCAACCAGGATTATTTGTTAGGGTTAAAGGTTTGGGGTTAGGGAGGGTTCGGGTGAGAAGTATGGGGTTAGAGTTATAGGTTTGGTGTCAAGGTTGATTTTCAGGTTTCAAGATGAATAGATCAGTAAGTGCAGGTAAATTTTCAGAGTGTATTAAATTTTAGGCTATATTTTGATACGGGAGATGTTACGTTGCAGCATTCATCATTGTTACAACCTTTTTGTTTGTAAAATAGAACAACGAAACGGAAAGGGAAGTACATATAATGTTTCTTTATCAAGGCAATGAATGCGCTTGGGCAAATGATTATTCAAAATTTTATTTTTAATCAGTTGACGTAAATATAAATCATTTTTGGGGGGATTTTTAAAACAATCACTATTTTTCATTTTATGTTATGTATAGGTATATTATATATATAAATATATCTTTGATATTTCAAAAGGGTTTGTCAATTCATGTTTTCATTATAATATGGATAAGAATGCCTTTTAAAGAAACAAAGTAAAAAGATATTTTAAATAGAAAAATTCATTTATGTCAAATTAAGAGCACGATGGGTGATCATTTTTATTTCGATCATGAATCCTTGTGAAATTATTGTCACTAGTAATTAATGGTGTGACCATTTTTGTATTTTAATAACTTAAATCATTGATCATAATCACTATCACATTAATTCAGTCATCCCATTTTGAAATAAACCTTTTTATAATGATTCTCAAATTTTGAAAAATAGATTTTTCATACACATAAACAGCTTTGTTCATGAAAAAGTTAATGCTATTTCAGTATAGACGTTTAGTATGGTTAAATGTTTTGTCTCTTTTTCTACGTAAATGTTAAAAGTTACGATGACCTATATAACGTAACGTTGGATGATAATTCAGGTAAACAATTTACTTAATCATTTAATTTATCTTTTTCTATTTGTGTTAAGTTAATTAATTTTTTAAAAGTTCATTTTTTGCACATCTTTTTTTTAAACGGTCTTGTCTAAAATTGCCTTTATTTTACCTCTGATTTGCTACGATATTTGTACTGTATTTATATGCAAACCTGATGATGATGATACGAATAAAATATTATTTGAGATGTTATATACCAATGAACAATAAATGAATACTCAAATTTAACGAAACTTTTGTTTTCAATTATTTTTATATATTTTTATAACATTAGCCGTTGGACAAACCCACTTTCTTCACTGCCTCCAAATAGGGTGTGTTTATCCAGCTTCTACTTTTTCTTCTTCTTCCCTTTCGATGTCTACTATAAATGGCGATTACTATTATGACCACAAACGCTGTCGTCTGCTGTTGGTCTTTTGTTTATCCAGCAAAATCTGTATCATTGTTGCCACACTGGACATGTTCCAAGTCCACCCTTGAGAGCCAGTGCTTATCCCGGTTTCCATACTGTGAGGCGGACAGAGTCACAACAATATGTCACCCTTCTTCTGCAGAGAAAGATGGTCTAATGTCGCAGATCACTTTCACAGATGTAAACAGGTACTCATTTCTACACCCAGTCAGGTCAAGGGAGGCAATTCAGGGGTGTAAATCTTTCTGATTTTGTCTGATTTCAGACTTTTTGCTTTTTCCTCAAATGGGCTAAAAGTGTAGTAGTAGTAGTAGTAGTAGTAGTGCCAATTGACACTACTTTTTTTTAAAAGGCAGCAACATTCAATTCTTAATCACATAATAAATGTTAACTATCACAGTATTTCTGTGTACATGAATAATTCTAATCGCTTACAGCGGTCCAAATTGATGAGTGTGTGTAAGTCAGTCGAATACACACGTAGACGAATCCTACACTGCATTTAGTGCATTCACCCTTTGCGTCAGATTTTTTTATCTGATACTTTTCCACTGAAAGCAAACGAATACACACAGACTCTCAGATTCAAAATCTGACCACAGTCAGAACGCATCACACTCGATAATTAGAGAACACACAAAAGGTAAATCATTGTGGTTGTGGAACACACATCAGACTACAAATCTGATGACTATAGAATTATCTTCACACACGGCAGTGTGAAAAGACACACGTCGACTGGCCTCGCGTCTTTGATGTTATCAAGCGATGTTGTGATAGAGATGGGTGGATGTTGATCTTACGTATGGAGTGTGGAGCGTTGCCTGCACATTCATTGAAGAAAATATTGCATCGATCGAAGAGATGAGACATTTGAACATGCGGAGCGTCGCTTGCACAGTCATTATATTGTTGTAGTAAATGCAGCGATCCGACGGAGTTAAGACAAGTGAGCGATTTCATCACCGAAGTGTCATCGTCACTGCCGACGACACAATACGGGTGGGGGTGGTTGAGGTCTGAGGTAATTTCTGTTGTTTCTAACAACTTTAACGTTGTCCTTAGTTGATTAAATTCCTAGCCGGCAGTTAATTAATCGCATTTTGGATGCAAAATAAATGTCTTCTTGGGATACTTTTCACTTCATATTCATTTTGGAAATATTTCTATTAATTGTCAGGAATTCTGTTTTAAACTTATCATACTGAACATCTTTAAGTTAAATTAGTTGCTTAAATTTATTGTTGATTTGTTATAAAAATGTTCGGTTTTTTTTATCTCCCTAGGCAAAGGTACACAACCCTATAAATCAAATGCAATTCGAATATCTTGAGTTAATGCCCTTGGACCATAACAACAAATTTCGTGCCACACGCATCACATGACAGCCTATATCAGTTTGACTGCTATGCTGGACACCACTAGGTCTAGAGGTTCGAGTTCAATTTACGGCATTATTAGCATCAACGTTCAGTTCCTTGGGAAAGACTCTTCCGACATTTATTCCTGTCTTGACTCAGGTTCCAAGGAGTAATAATAATGTACATTTATATAGCGCTTATTCACAATCATCACCACGCTCTAAGCGCTTTTCAGTAGCACATTTGCCCCGGGAAAGCAACAGAACACTCAACACTCAATATGCCACACACAGCCTTTTAGGCGAGAATACAATTTCTGGACAAGGACAACGCTACTTACAACCAAATACCCAGGTATAGGCATAGGAATAGTAAGATAAAAGATATTGTGAGTATGTTAGTCTGATTCGCCTGACAGGCTGCACTACTGTACACTCCCCAGTGAGTTGAAGAGGACATTGCCAGGGAATAAATCATGTAAAGTATGTGAGTGTGTCCACCCTGGAGGACCCTACTTGTGCATGGATACAGGATTATTCAACACATCTTTATCTTCTTGTATTTATCTTAGTTACACAATCAGTTCCGTTACTGGGATGAAGTTAGGGTTAGTGTTAAGAAGATCCCAACCTCTCAAGAAATGAAAGGAATGCCAAAACAAGATAATGGTATAGCTTCAAGTATAAAACTAACAAAAAATAGATAGTTTCAGGTCTCCCCTTCGTCAGCTAACAAACACAGAAGACATAAAATACCAAAAAAGGTAACCGAAAATAGTTAGTCTCAAAGCTGTGTGTTCTGTTCATAGTCAGAAAATCACTGAAATGAGGCCATTTTAAATCCTATCTAACTGTAACAGATCAAGAAAGATTGCATTTTAATTTCCATTATTTTATTCATGATAATTTAACATGTAAGAATCTTCACAACACACATGTTTGAGGACACCATTCTCATAATATTGCATTGACCTCAACAATAAACAAAGTGAAAATCATTCCATACTAAAAAATTTAGTCTAGTAAAAAAGCCAGTGGGAAGATCCCACATTATAAGCCAGGTAAACGGTAAATAGTTTGTATGTAGTTATAACAGGCTCCTATTAAGGGGAAACTTGAAATGTTTATTTACTGTTTACTTTCATTATAGAAGTGAAGCCTGTGTGTTTTAGCTACATACCAATTATTATTATTTGCCTCTTACAAACCTGCTAACGTTGCAAGAAATCTGTGGGAAAATCCCAGCTTTTAAGGAAATTCCTAGTTCTTTCCAAACTTTCCAGATTTGGATAAAATTGAATTGGCAGGCCTGTTGATATTATGGCCCCTTTCGGTTGACTACAATTGCTTTTGTCCACCGATGTAATAACAAATTCAAGTCACAGAAATAATTTGTCATTTTGTCTTTTCCTCTTGCATTGGCAGACCGGCTAAACTCATCAATCAGGTCTGCTGTGACCAAATTACTAAATAGATTTTTACAAGCAAGACTGACCTTCAGCTTTGAAATTGGCAGAAACTGCTTTTATATTTTGTGGTCTTCACCAGTCCAGGTCCATATATAGCTTTATGTGTTTTATAGTCTATCCTGGTCTGTCCTTTTGTCTTATTTTATCTCCCAGGCAGTCATGCCATCCAACACACAGTCAGTGTGTATCCATTGATTCATTAGTCATTTTAATTTGCTGTTAAAAAAACATTTGAAATTATATTTTTAAGATTAATGACAGCAATGCATTACGACCACATATTGGTGTCTGTACCAGCCCAATGTGCAGCCTTACACAGACTTTCCAATGAGCCCAGGCAGCCAGGGAAGATCCCACGTTAAAAGACAGCTCTGAGGTTTTGAGATGAAAATCACATTTTGATTTTCAAAGTATTTATCTCTCTGAGAATTGCAGCTTGGTTTTGTATTGTTTTTCTTTTGGTTGATTTAAAGAATACACTTAAGTCTGTCAGGGAAGAATGGATTCCTTGACGATATCGTGGAAATTGAGAAACCGCATGACATGTGACGGTAAAGGCAGAGTCTTGATATTGTCGTCCATGTTCGATTTCAGACTCGACCGAATCCTGATACGACACTGAGACTGTAGGGACAAAGGCTGTGACCCGTGAACATCCAGGAGGTCCATTAACTCCTTCTTGGCAGGAGAGTTCTGCACAAAAGCAATGGTGGCTTTCAAACAGTCCAAATTTTTCAGACTCAATCGTAACCCCGCCGCCAGCAGAAGGCTGAGGATTTGAACACATATCCCTGAGACGGTCAACTTCTTAAAACACGTGAGCATGGAGGAGAGAAAATGCATATTGCACATATTAACATCTGCATCATAAGCTAGTAGCAGTCTGATTTTACCCAAACTGTGATCGATGGCCGCGTAGCTAAGGGCCGTCCCTCCCATAGACGACACTATGTTGGTTTTGGCGCCCCATTGCAGAAGGAGCTGGACGGAGGTCACGCTGGCTTTGTGACTGAGACACGCTGTGTGCAACGGTGTCATGCCAAGATTGTCAAATCGGTTCACGTCAACATCATACTCTTTCAAAACCTGTGGGAGACAGAATAGATGTGGAGGAAACGGAAGAATTATAATACTATCAGAAAGCACAGAAAGAAGAGGACTTAGTACAGGGCAATTATTTTTTTTAAACTGAACCACTCTTTTATTAACTAAGCTACAAAAATGAATCTTTCAAAAAGTAATGATCATCTAAAAAGAATTAAGGCACTGTGTGTTATAGCAAAATCTTCATTTTATTGTTGTACCTAGTGCACATCAACCAAACATCCCATCATGGCAAGTTTTGGTAAATTTCATCCTTCAAAACTTTAGCGAGTTCTTGATCTATTAGTTTTACTGCATCGTTCATCATGAAATTGTTGTTGTTTATCCTTATGTATATACTTTTTTTTTCATTATTATGGAATTGTCTTATGAATGAACTGATGGTATAAATGCCATTTATTACTATTATTATAGAAGAAAGAAAACAGAGAGAGTGAAAGTTTGAGCTCCAAGAGTAAGTGTTTTTGTAAACAAATCATGTAAAATATGCCATCTCTTTAAAATAAAAATGTATCGAACCATATCATATTGTCAATACAAACCGTTCCAAAGCGTGATAGTGAATTAATTCTTTTGGATTATGATATAAATCAAACAAAAACGAGCATTCTGAGTCGAGCAATTTCTAAACACAAATTCACCATTCATGGCATTTGTTTGTTTTTAATTTCATTCTCTCTATGGTAGATATATGAAATGACCCACAAGAGCCACTCTATGGTCATGGGCCAAATTATGGTCATATAACAAGGTTTCTCTGTATCACTGAAATTAAATAAAATGCAAGACAGATGACGAACTGACCATAGGTCTCTATCGGACCAGGAAGGAATATTTTTTCCAGCAATTCAGCCGGCGTGTGCACAAAGAAGACATTATCCTGCCTCCACTGTCACCCGCTATGATTTGGTGTAATCGTGATAATTGTGCGTTGCCCACATATTTTGGAAACAGGCGGTCAAATGCATTTACATTTCCATGATTCTGACAATTGCCGTAACTCCATTTCAGCCCACCGTGTCAGAAAACATGAAAACATAAATTTCAACTATTCTGCTTTCTTGGTGCACACGGCTGAGTTTTTGCTATATATATATATATTCATTTTTGAAAGAACAGACCTACCTTCATCATCTCAATGTGGTCCTGTTCACATGCCTGTCTAAGGTAAGCTCCCCCATTCAAATTGCCTCCAGCGTCCAGAAGGAGTTTCATCGCCTCCAGTGACGAACCCAAGACAGCTATTTCCATGGCCATGCCTTTACTAACATTGGGGTCACTTCCTCTCTTGAGTAGAATGTCGATTAGTTCTAGACTGTTGGCATAACACGCCCTAGAATGGGAGAAAATAAATACATTTGAGACCACAAATTAGAATAAGGAGGATGAATTTCTTTCTTCGTTTAAAAAAAATATATTCATATATTTATCCTACTTTTCACTTCTTGTCATCTTGTGGGTGTGTTTGTGTGTGTATGTGGGGGGGGGGGCACACTTGGTAGTGTTTTCCATTCACAAAAAAATACTGGAAATTAAAACCTAATCTGGCTATCATTTCCAAATGAGACTGCTGTGTCGGAGAAGTGGACTATAATATCATGATAAAATACCAATTTGTTTCCTAAATATACTGCCAGAGTCAGAAAAACTAATATTTGTCGGAAAGACCATAGGACGTGTCCCTTGAAATCTACACAAGATGAGTTCAGAGACCAACCTGAGAAGCGGAGTCTCGCCATCCAGATCGGCCAAATTGACATCCGCCCCGGACTCAATCAGCAACTCCACCACCTGGACGTTGTTCTCGGTGCATGCCAAGTGAAGCCCTGAGTTACCATCCTCGTCCTGATCAATGAGAGAGAAGTCAAGAGTCAAACGCACATGCATTATTAATGTTTTAGTTTCAACATCAAACATCCCCTCACTGTCTCTCACACTCACATACACACACTGGCCTCATCCCAAAACATTCTATTCTACAACAGCATGCTTTATTCAAGCACCAGGACTTGCAACACTAGAATATCAAAGTCAACAAATGAATTTATCATTAACTACAACAATGTTAGTTTCAAAACTATGCTTCTTTTTATGTATTGTTTTCGTGCATTAGCTGAAGATTAGGTAAACCTGAAACATTCTTGTAATTAAAATGCTTTACATTTGAGGCTATATCATTTTTTAGATTTGTTTTTTTGGTTTTTTTTGCATCCTTTGCATTATCATATATCATGTTTTAGCAATCTATTATTGTAAAAATTGTAAAACACCCAGAATTTGTTAAAAATGAGAAGTAGCGCTATAACAAAAGTTCATTATTAACCATTGTTATTATTACTTTAGCTCCTCCAATTGTGTCTCACCTTGCCGCGGTGGAAGGGCTTGCGCGGTCTAAGGATTTCTAAGGCTATATTAAACAGGTTAAACCATATTAGGCAGGCTTAGAATGAGGATCCAGACTAAGATGACACAGGGCAAGGTAAAGTGCCTCGAGGTGGCAGCCCCACCATT